>NW_020871993.1:67340-69395 GCF_003789085.1 Penaeus vannamei
ATGTGATGGTAATGAACATGGTGGTGTGGTGGTGGTGAACATGGTGATTGTGATGAGTGATGAACCATGTAGTGTGGTGGTGGGTGGAACATTGGTGATGTGATGGTGATGAACATGGTGTGTGTGGTGGTGGTGAACATAGTGATGTGATGGTGAATGAACATGGTGGTTGTGGTGGTGGTGAAAACATGGTGTGTGAACATGGTGGTGTGGTGGTGGTGAACATGGTGATGTGATGGTGATGAACATGGTGGTGTGGTGGTGGTGAACATGGTGATGTGATGGGTGATGAACATGGTGTGTGATGGGTGTGGTTGAAACATGGTGATGTGATGGTGATGAACATGGTGGTGTGGTGGTGTGAACATGGTGATGTTGGATGTGGTGGAAATGGTGGTGGTGGTGGTGAAACATAGTGATGTGATGGTGATGAACATGGTGGTGTGGTGGTGATGAACATGGTGATGTGATGGTGATGAACATGGTGGTGTGGTGGTGGTGAACATGGTGATGTGGTGGTGGTGAACATGGTGATGATGGTGAGGATGATGGTGGTGGTGATGTGATGGTGATGAACATGGTGATGTGAATGTGTGGTGATGGTGATGATGGTAAGGGCGATGGTGGTGGTGATGAACAACAACAACAAAAATAACTAATAATCATAACAATAATAACTAATATTAATAATAATAATAATAATAATAATAATAATTAATAATAATAATAATAATTAATAATGATAATAATAATAATAATAATAATAATAATAATAATAATAATAATTACACTAATAATAACTAACAATGGTAATAATAATAATAATAAAACATCAAAATTTTAAAATCAAAATCAATATCACTCAAGATATAAACTCACCAACGCCATCCTCACAAGAGTGAATATAAATAACCAAACCATTTTTTTTTTTTTTTCAATAATGGAAGCCAAAAATTCGAAACTTGAAAATCAACTTTACGTCCTGACAAGAAGTCCCTTTTATAAGACTAAGATCGATACATCGTTGTCTTAAGGATATAACAAGAGCAAGATTGAATTCGTTAAAGTGTTGTGAAAATATATATAAATAAATAAATGATTAAGAATATGTAAAATATAACAGTTTAAAGAAAAATAAAGTTAAGAATATATAAAATCGTTAAGTTGAACCATGTAATGAGCAATTATTAAAATATATAAAATAGAACAGTTAAAGATATAAATGAAGAAATAATAATAATATCTAAAAATTACAAAATAAATATATTAAAAAAACGTTGGAGATGAATGTCAATATCACAGACTTAAACCTTATATAAATTATAAAAACGAATACACACGAATATCTCAATCATTCTTATAATCCATGGCTACGAAGAAAAAATAATTAGATTTATATAAAGAAAAGAAAAGAAAAGAAAGAACCAGTTGAATGTCATATAATTCATGCACGGATTCGACGCAGGTAAGGTATTCACGTATGTGGTATCTCAAAACACGCTATATACAGAGGAAGGAGAGGGAGGGAGAGGAGAGAAGGGGGGGGGTAGGGAGGGAGAATTGTGGGTGTGGAGAGAGAGAAAGGAGAAGGGATGGGAGAGGGAAGGGAGAGGGGAAGGGGGGAATGGAGAGAAGAAGAGAGGAGGGGAAGGGAGAGAGAGGGAGGGGTGTAGGGGGGGAGAGAGAGGAGAGGGAAGGGAGAGAAGAGAGAGAGAGAGATGGGGGAGAGAGATGAGAGGGAGTTGGGAGAGGGAAGGGAGAGAAGAAGAGAGAGAGAGGGTGTAGAGGGAGAGAGAGTGGGGGTGGGGGTGTAGGGGAGGGAGAGAGAGGGATTGGAGGAAAGGGAGGGAGAGAAGAAGAGAGAGAGAGAGGGGAGGGGGTAGGGAGGAGAGAGAGGAGGGGGGTGTAGGGAGGGAGAGAGAAGGAGAGGGACAGGAGAGAAGAGAGAGAGAGAGGGGGTGAGGGATGGAAAGAGAGAAGGAGAGGGAAGGAAGAGAAGAGAGAGAGGGGGGGGTGTGGCAGGGAGAGGGAAGGGTGGGAGAGGGGAAGGGAAGA
>NW_020871993.1:76159-78659 GCF_003789085.1 Penaeus vannamei
TAGATAATAGAGAGCAGAAAAGAGGGAAAAAAAGAGAAAGAGGAACAGACAGACTAATAGGTAGATAGATAAATAGAAACAGATAAGTATATAAATGGAAAGAGAAAGAGAGCGATAGTGAGGGAAAGAAGAGAAAGGACAGGAGAGAAGAAACAAAATGGAAAAGGATAAGAGAAGGGAAGAAAAGCAAGAGAGAGAATCAATTCTTGATAAAAAGCAAAAAGAAAGCTGGCAAAAACTGCCTAGCTTTTGGGCTTGATAAGCATTATCAACATCACTATTATTATCTCATAATTATCTTTACTATTATCATTACCATCATCACTATTATCATTGTTATCAATATGATTGTGATTATCATTATTATTATTATTATAATTATCATTACTAATATTATCCTAACCGTCATTATCACTATTATGATAACTAGCATCATAATTTAACCATATCAATCACTATCCGTATCAATTTACAATTTACGACTATAATCAATTTACTCTTAATAACGCTATCAATAATATCACTATCATCATCATTATCAGTATTTTCACAATACTACTTTCCCTCAAACGATCTCTGGCGAAGAGGAAGTTCTCAAGGACTTCACAACAATGCTTATAGTGTTATGTGAAACAAAGGGAGAAGAAGAGGACAGATGATGGTGATGGTAAGTAGATGACAATGATGATGGTGACGATGGTGATGTGATGATGATGGTGATGATGATGATGGTTTAGATTATGGTGATGGTGATGATGATGATGATGGTGGCGATGATGATGGTGATGGTGATGATGATTATGGTGATGCTGATAATGATGATGGTGATATTGACTTTGATGATGATGGTGATGTTGATGGTGATGAAAGTGACCCATAGTACGAGGGAAGGAGAAGAAAAGGAAGAAAAAAAAATATGATGACAAGGTAAAGTGTTGATGATGATCTTATTAGTGCTAATGATTTTGACGGTGATTAAAAAGGAAAAAAATGGAATACGACAGAAGAAGATCACTGAACTTACTTAAAAGGTTCTGAATGTTATCGGCGCGAAACAAACAGAAAAGGAAAAGAAGAAAAAGATTCAGAAAGGTAGAGAGAGAGAGAGAGAGAGAGAGAGAGAGAAGAGAGAGAGAGAGAGAGAGAGAGAGAGAGAGAGAGAGAGAGAGAGAGAGAGAGAGAGAGAGAGAGAGAGAAAAGAAAAGCATTGGGAGAAGTTAATTACACAATCCATTTAAATAGAGGAATACAAGCACAAGAAAAAGACCAACGGAAAAGAAAAAGAAAAACTAAATCGCAAAGGAAAAAGATCTTTTCACATGCAAAAAAACAAAAAGAAGAAGAAGAAGAAGAAGAAGAAGAAAAAAAAACATGGATCTAGAAAGGAAAAATAAAAAAATATATCTGGCACTTTATTCAAGAAAAAAGAGAGAAAAAAGGGGAAGAGTGAGTAGAAGAAAAAGAAAGATGAAAAAAGAAGAAAACGCAAAGAAAAACAATTATGCAAAAAAAGAGAAAGAAAGAAAGAAAAGATAGATCCAGCAGCAATCAAAGATGAATAAAAAAAAAAAATGCAACCTATTGAAGAAGCGAAAAAGAGAAGAGGAAGAAGGAAAAGGGAGGGCAAAAAGAGAGAAAAAAAGAAAAAAGACAAAAACGGAAAACGAAAAAACGAAAAACGAAAGGCAAAGAAAGAAAGAAAAAAGGACGAAGCGGCCACATTCCAGACGGCAGTTTTGGGTGCCAGAGGCGCGATGTGCGTTATAAATCGGCGGCATCTGGGCCTCACCGGAAGCCGAGAGGGCTTCCAGCAACGGTGTAACAAAGGCAACTACAACATAATAACAATAAGTAACACTGATCAAGAGGCACCAATGAGACTTGCAGAGCTCCGGTAAAGAACAAAAGTCTAAATTCCAGATACATAAACCGCGGAAATGTCACAGAGACCATACGGAACGCGCGAGGGCGGCGTGCGCGAATCGGGGTCGCCGCCAAACGCGAATCGGTGGCCCACGCACTCGGGTCATCACGATCTGTCGGGGACTTTTCGTGCGGCCTTTCTGACAAGCAGAGAAGCCGAACGATGAGAGTTTGCGAAGCATTAACACCACTAAGCTGCGGAGATGACGGTGATGATGATGATGATGGCGATGGCGATGGAGATGGCGATGGCGATGGCGATGGCGATGGCGATGACGGTGATAATGATGATGATGGCGATGGCGATGACGGTGATGATGATGATGATGGCGATGGCGATGGCAATGGCGATGGCGATGGCGATGGCGATGGCGATGACGCATGATGATGAGGGGATGGCGATGACGGTGATGATGATGATGGCGATGGCGATGGCGATGGCAATGGCGATGGCGATGGCGATGGCGATGGCGATGGTGGCGATGGCGATGGCGATGACGATAAATGATGATGATGGCGATGGCGATGACGGTGATGATGTGATGATGATGATGGCGATGGCGATGGCCGATGGCGA
>NW_020871993.1:96159-99001 GCF_003789085.1 Penaeus vannamei
AACGGAAGAACAACAAGCAGAACGGACGGACGGACCAAGCGCCGCCTTTCAGAACGGAAGAACAACAAGCAGAACAGAACGGACGGACGGACGGCTCCCGGGGCGCTTGCTCTTCGTGCGCCGCGCCGTGTTTGTTCTGCGGGTGTATTTTTGAGGCTCAGCGGCAGTAGCGGCGGTAATGGGTTTGTCTTATCTAATTTCTCTCTCTCTTGCTTTCTCTCGCTCTCTCTCCTCTCTCCTCTCTCTCTCTCTCTCTCTCTCTCTCTCATCTCTCTCTTCTCTCTCTCTCTCTCTCTCTCTCTCTCTCTCTCTCTCTCTTCTCTCTTCTCTCTCTCTCTCTCTGTGTGTGTGTGTGTGTGTGTGTGTGTGTGTGTGTGTGTGTGTGTGTGTGTGTGTGTGTGTGTGTGTGTGTGTGTGTGGTGTGTGCTGTGTTGTCTTCTGCATAACTGTGTGGTGTGCCTGATATCAGTTAACTCGTTTGTCTTTCGAGCCTGCCTATCTATCTCTGTCTATCTATCAATCGATCAATCTATCTATCGATTTATTTATCAATCTATCGATCCATCAATCTCTCTCCTTTCTCCATCCCCTTTTCCCCCCATTCGAAATTTCGCCTTCCCTCCTCTCTCCCCCCCCTCTCCTTATCCCCACCCCACAACCTCCCCCATCCAAAGTAAACAAACACACACACACACACACACACACACACACACACAAGAATAAAATTCTCCAAACGAAAAAAAAAGAAAAAACAAAACAAAACAAAAAATCCCCCAAAACTAACAAACACGAGCGTCCAAGCAAGGTCGCAGAGCCCCCGCCTGCACAAGGCAGCAACGGCGGCGCCTCGCCAGGGTCAGCGTGACCTCGCCGCCGCCACGCACGTCACGCCGCCTCCGGCCCTCCCGTCCCTCCTTCCCCTCCCCTCCCTCTGCGCTTAGAATAGAAGGGAGGGGGCGATAAGGACACGGAGGAGGTGTGGGTTGGTGGGAGGAAGGAGGGGAGGGGTGGGGGAGGGGACGTAAGAGGGAGGGAGGAGGGAGGGAGGGAGGGGAGGGAGGGAGGGAGGGAGGAGGGAGGGAGAGAGGAGGAAGAGGGAGAGAGGAAGAGAGAAGAGAGGAGAGAGGAGAGGAAGAGAGAGAGAGAGAGAGAGAGAGAGAGAGAGAGAGGAGAGAGAGAGAGAGAGAGAGAGAGAGAGAGAGAGAGAGAGAGAGAGAGATAAAGAGAGAAGAGAGAGAAGGCGAGAGAGAGAGAGAGAGAGAGAGAGAGAGAGAGAGAGAGAGAGAGAGGAGAGAGAGAGAGAGAGAGAGAGAGAGAAGAGAGAGAAAGAGAAACAGAGAAAGAGACACAGTGAATGAGAAAGAGAGAAGAGAGAGAAGAGAGGAGAAAACGTCTTAACTTTTGGACGGCTTCCCTAATGCTCCCGAACAATATGTCTTCCTGTGTTCTTAATGCACCCGTCAAACACGCGAATAAACAAACAGAGAAAGCGGAGAGAGAAAGGGAACAAGCGTGGGCGAAAACGAGTCGGATCTTTAAAAATAATGACGATGATGAAGACAATAATTACTAAAGTAATGACCAATACTAATAAAAAAAACAAGTTTCTCTCCTGATTTCCCCCTCCCCCCTCTCTCTCTCCTCTCTTACCACCTCCTCCTCCTCTCTCTCTCTCTCTCTCTCTCTCTCTCTCTCTCTCTCTCTCTCTCTCTCTCTCTCTCTCTCTCTCTCTCTCCTCTCTCTTCTCTCTCTCGTACCTTCTAATCCTTATCGGTTCGGAACCTTAATTACGGTGAACATCAATTAACATACCGGTTCCTAATCACCTTTATCACACAGCCAAGACGGTCTAGCACTCACCTGTAAAGATAAGAAAGATAACGTTAAAAAACTGGGATAGAAGGTGACTGAAAGAGGGAGAGGAAAAGAGGGAGGAGGGTGAGGGAGAGAAAGAGAAAAGAGGGAGGGAGGGAGGGGAGGGAGGGGAGGGGAGGAGAGAGAGAGAGAAGAGAGAGAGAGAGAGAGAGAGGGAGGAGGGGGAGAGAGATGAGAGAGAGGGAGGGAGGGAGAGAGAGGGGAGGGAGGGGTGAGAGAGGAGGGGAGGGAGGGGAAGAGAGAGGGAGGGGGGGGGAAAGGGAGGGGGGGAAGGAGAGGGAGGGGAAGAGAGAGAGAGAGAGAGAGAGTAGGAGAGAGAGAGAGAGAGAGAGAGAGAGAGAGAGAGAGAGAGGAGAGAGAGAGAGAGAGAGAGAGAGAGAGAGAGAGAGAGAGAGAAGAGAGAGAGAGAGAGGAGAAGATGAAGATGAGGCAGTGAGGCAAGGAAGAGGAATAGGCCTAAATAGGAATAGGCCTACCATGGAGAAACGGAGGAAGATGGAAATGAACGAAGAAGAAAGGAAGGAGGAAGGGATAAGGACAGTGAGTAAGTGAGGGACTTGGAGGAGGTTTGGATGGATGGGTTGATGGGTTGATGGATGTAGACTGACGGATAAATCAAGAATGAACAGATGGACGAATGGATGGAAGGATTAACGGATAGAAAGATGAATGGATGGATGCATCCAGAAACGAGAGCTAAGTCAGCGCCAATGGCAAAACACAATTAACAATACTTGCCAAATCATCAATACTTTCTACATTACCGACACCTGTCGATAAAGTGATTATTAAAAAAGTATGATAAATAAATCCGGGATAAACAAATGTATAAGATTAATCAATGAACCCCCATGGGCGATCAGCTGATCCACGTAAACACTAATCTTGGATACTCATATGAACATCCAAATACCAAATCCGCTGACATACAGCAACACTGTACGAACAGCTGATCCGCTGAACATAC
>NW_020871993.1:99535-109535 GCF_003789085.1 Penaeus vannamei
AGGGAAAGAGGAGAATGAGAGAGAGAGAGAGAGAGAAGAGGTTGAGAGAGAGCGAGACGAGGAGAGAGGAGTGATGAGGTCAAGAGAGAGGAATGAGAGAGAGAGAGAGAGAGAGAGAGAGAGATAGAGAGAGAGATGAAGAGAGGAGAGAGAGAAGAGATGAGAGAGAGAGAGAGTGCAAGAGAGAGAGAGAGATTGAGAGAGAGAGAGAGAGAGATGAGAGAGATGAGAGAGAGAGAGAGAGAGAGAGAGATGCAGAGTGAGATGAGAGAGAGAGGAGAGAGAGAAAGAGAGGGGGGGGGGGACTGGCTGGGGGGGGGGGGGTGGGGGGGGGGGGGGGGGGAGGGGGGGGAGAAAGAGGAGAAAGAGAGACGGAGAAAGAAAGAAGAGAGAGAAAGAAAGAGAAAGAAAGAGATGGAAAGAGAAAGAGAGAGAAAGAGAGAAAGAGAAAGAAAGAGGAAAGAGAGAGAGAGAAAACAATCAATATCGCTAATAATATCAGACCATCGTTGCTTCCTTCCTTTCTCACAATATTTCGGCGCCACAAGCATTCAAAAGCGACAGTGACTTTAAAGCAAACTTGAGATTGGATTTCTTCCTCCTGGCCGGTCTGGCTCCTCCGTCTTGGGGCTGGCGGGGGGGGGCGGGGTATGAGTGGGATTGGGAGGGGTACGGGGGGTATGGGTGGCATGGGAAGGGAGGGGGGTAGGAGGGGAAGGGGAAGAGTGTGGAAGAGAGGTGAGGAGAGGAGAGAGTAAGAGATAGGCAAAGGGACACACACACAACATTCATATAATATATATATATATATATATATATATATTTATATATATATATATAATATATATATATATATTATATATATATATAGCATATATATTAATATATATATATATATAGTATAATAAATATATAGTATATTAAATATATATATATTATTATGTATGTATATATATATATACTATATATATATATATATTTATATATATATATTATTATATATATATACAATATCTATACACACACATGCACCACACACACACACACACACCACACACACACACACACACACACACACACACACACACACACACACACACACACACAACAACCACACATATATATTATATATAGTATATATATAATATAATATATATATTATATATATATATATATATATTATATTTCTCTCTTGTCCGTCTGCCTGCCTATTTATGTTTGTCTGTCTGTCTTTTCTCTGTCTCTCCCTCTTATATATGCATATGTATATGTATATGTATGTGTATATGTACTATATATATATATTGTATATATATATATATATATATATAATATATATATATATATATTATATATATATATATGTATATAATATATACATTGTATATTTCTCTAATAATGTGATCTTTTATATGTACACATAATTCGTATTTCACACGAATTTGCCACACGCGGATTTCATATATGATTTTTTTCTCATTTTAACATTCCCCCCCCCCCCCCGTCGCTCTTTTTTTTTTTTTTTTCTCTTCCGTCTCTTTGTCTGTCCGTCGCTGTCTATCTATTTTATTCTATCTATCTGTCTATCTGTCTATATCTATCCATCTATCTATCAAATCTATCACTCTATTTTCTATTTATATATCAATCTATCTATCAGTCCTGTCATCCATCTATCCATCCATCCATCCATCCATCCATCCATCCATCCATCCATCCATCCATCCATCTATCCCATCTATCAATCTATTTCTCTTTCTCTCCCTCTGTCTCTCCTCTTTGAACGAAAAACATTCAAGCAAATTCTCTTCAAAAGCAAAAAAAAAAAAAAAAAAAAAAAAACGAATTAATTTTGGCGATTTCACTCACGGATCAAATTTGGAAACTGCGCGCCTCATGCGTGTCAAATTATGGAATGAAGCGCTGTCACGTGTCAATGCGGGAAGGAACTTGGCGGGAAGGATTTTATTTATTTGTCTTTGTATTTGTTTATTTTTATTGGTATTGTTGTTGTTATTCTTGTTTTTTTTTGTTATTATTGTTGTTATCATTATTATTGTTATTATCATTTATTTATTTAATCATTTATTTATATAATCAATTATTTATTTATCTATTTATCTATTATTATCATTAATTATTTAATATATATATATATTTTTTTTGGGGGGCGGGGGAAATACGAAAGCATTTATTAGAAAAGGAAAGAAGAAAGGGTTGGAGAGTGTGGGAGGCTGAGGACACACAGGCTCTTGTAGGGATTCGTTGTTTACATGGATATAAAGAGAGGAGAGAGAGAGAGAAGAAGAGAGAGAGAGATGAGAGGAGAGAGAGAGAGAGAGATAGAGATAGAGATAGAGATTATAGAGATAGATAGATAGAAGAGAGAGAGAGAGAGAGAGAGAGAGAGAGAGAGAGAGAGAGAGCGAGAGAGAGAGAGAGAGAAAGAAAGAGAAGATGAGAGAGAGGAGAGAGAGAGAGAGAGAGAGAGAGAGAGAGAGAGAGAGAGAGAGAGAACCACGAGACCATTTTAGTCCGGGATCCGAGAGACGTTTGTTTCACATCTCGAGTAAAAAAGGGTTTGAGGCCTGAATATATTGCAGCTATGATGGGAGACCCCAAAAGGCAATTCCTAGGTTCCGCAATTCTGCACAGCAACCAGGGGAGCCACTAAAGAACCCCTAAATGAGTTCCAAGATTTTAGATTTAATTGTTGATAGGGGATAGAGCCAGGACGCCACTTTACTACATAACTTACTATGTATGATCTGATTTTGAAGTATAATTCATGCATACATTTTGTGTAGTTTATAAAGAAAATAAAGAAATATTGTTTCTATTTACAATCAATGATTGTCCTTTTTGTCAGTGTGGATAGCATTGGCACATTCCTAAGGTTGGGTCTCAAAGAGTATATTTTGCATTCTTAAGTGGGTTAATGCATGAAAAGGACACTTAAGAATTGCTGTTCTTGATCCACGATGATCCACTGAACAGTTTGAGACCGATTTGAAAGATGTACTCAAATTGTGAATTAACACTCACCTTGCCAGGGACGAGGTCAATGAGTACATTTTGCTTTCTTAAGTAGGTTAATACATGAGATGGATACTTATGAATGACTGATCTTGATTTAGGATGACCTAAGGAACACATCGTCGTCATGGGTGTACTAAATTGTGAATTAAATATGCTAATTAGCGTTTATTAGGTCGTTCTTAAGCAACCTAATACACAAATTGAAAACTTAAGAATTGGCAATTCTGACTTCCACTCATATAGAGTACATTTTAAGACAAGTTTGAAAGATGTACTCAAATTGTGAATTAAGAGACATTTAAGGGGTCTTTAGTGGCGCCCCCCCCCCCTGGTTGCTGTGCAGAATTGCGGAACTTAAGAATTGCCTTTTGGGGTCTCCTGTCATAGATGCCTACATTCCAGGCCTCAAACTTTTGTACTCGAGATGTGAAGTCTTTCTCGGCTCCCGGACTAAAACGGTCTTCTGGCTCTCTCTCTCTCTCTCTCTCTCTCTGTCTGTCTGTCTCTCTCTCTCTCTCTTCTCTCTCCCTCTCTCTCTATCTTATTATCTATCTCATTCTCTCCTCTATCTCTCTCTCTCTCTCTCACACACACACTCACACACACTCACACACACACACACAACACACACAAAACACACACACATACACACACACCACACAGAAAAAAAAGAGAAAATTCAGGCTGCTACACTGAATAAAAATGTTCGTTTTTTAATCTCCTACCATTGAAGAATTACATGAAAGTTATATTCGTACATAACGATTTTTTTAAATTCCGAAGTGCGACGTAAAATAACATCATTTTACTCATTGCGAATGTGTTTATCTATCTGTTTTGTCTGTTTATGTCTGTCTGTCTTTCTGGCTGTCTGCCCTGCCGCCTCTCTATCTCCTCTCTCCCTCCTCTCCTCCCTCTCTCTCTCTCTCTCTCTCTCTCTCTCTCTCTCTCTCTCTCTCTCTCTCTCTCTCTCTCTCTTCTCTCTCTCTTCTCTCTCTTCTCCCTCTCTCTCTCTCTCTCCCTCCCTCCCTCCCTCCCTCCCTCCCTCCCCTCCCTCCCTCCCTCCCTCCCTTCCCTCTCTCTCTCTCTCTCTCTCCTCCCTCCTCTCTCCCTACCTCCCTCCCTTCCCTCTCTCTCTCTCTTCCTCCGCATCACCATCTTCACAGCCTAACCATTCTCTCCCTCTCTCCTCCAGGTAAGGAACAAGTCCATCTTTCCATTTTGAAGAAAGGAGCAAGAAAGGCCTAAGGAACGTGTCTTCGCTGGATACGTGAAGGTAAAAAGCTAGATATAAAGGGGAAAGGGAGAGAGGGAGAGAGGAAGAGGGGAAGAGGGAGAGAGGGAGAGAGAGAGGAGATGAGAAGAAAGAAAGGAGAGGAAGAGAGGAGAGAGGGAGAGGGAGAGAGAGCGAAAGGAAGAGGGAAGAGAGGAAAGGGGAAAGGGAAAAAGGAGGGAGGGAGAGAGAGAAGAGGTGAAGAGAGGGAGAGAGAGTGAAAGGAGAGAGGAAGAGAAGGAGAGAGGGAGAAAGGAAGGGCGGGAAAGAGGGAGAGAGGAAGAGAAAAGGGAAAGAGAAAGCGAACGAGAGCGAAAGAGAAAGAGAAAGAAAAATAGAAGGATAAAGAAGGGGAAGAGAGGAGAGGCGACAAGAATAAGGGAGAACAAAGATTCCTCTTTGACGGGGATTTGCTTCTGATCAACATTTTCTTCCTTGATATTATCGTTCGAGGTGGGATCCCCCCCCCCTCCTTTCAATCCCCTCCCCCACTCTTTCTCTTCCCCCCCTAAGTCTTCTCCCTTTCATCTCCCTCTCCTCCGCCCCTCCCCCTCGTCTCCTTGCGCCCTTTTTTCCCCTCCCTCCTTCACACCTCCCTTCTCTCTTCCTCTTCACTCCCCCTACATTCCTTTATCTCCTCTCCCCCCTCTTCTTGCCCCACTCCCCCCCTCCTCTTTCCTCTCTACCCTCTCCCCGCTATTTCGCTTCCTGCCTTTCCTCTCTTTTTGAAATTATTTTTAAGAGTATGATGTTTCCTTGACTGTCGACGAGAATTAAAATGGAAACGATTTCTGGATTTTGTATATATATTATATATATATATATATATATTATATATATATATATATGTAATATATATGTATATAATATAATATATATTATATATATATTATATATATATATAATGGGAGGGGGTATATTGGATGTAGGTAGGGCGTTGGGGGGTTTGTTGTGTGTTTTGTGTGTTCTGTATGTTTATATATACGATATTTAAATTATATATGTATTATGTGTATTATATGAATACATATATATGCAGATAACTACATACATATTAATGTGTGTGCGTCTGTTTGCCATCGTTGTTTTTATCGATAAATTGTACTCAGGAATATTAACTCGAAGTGTTGCAATATTTCAGCTATTTCCCCCGGTTAAAACATGTGCATCTTTATTCGGACTGATGTGTGCGTATATACACACACATGTGTATCAACAAGTAAATATTTACGTACGTCCACTTGGCGATATGAACTGATATATTTTCCCATCTCTTCACGTACGGCACGCTCGGTCGTTGTTCACGTACGATACTTAGGCAAACATACGCACAAACACATGCACGCACTTCCTGCTGCCGTGTACTTACATATTCCATCAATTACGTTCGTGAGTTCAGTTGCTAATGATCACCGAGGAAGGGAAACTGCACGTTCACCACGTTCACACACACACAAACACACACATATACAACACACACACACACACACACAACACACACACACACACACACACACACAACAAACAACACACACACACACACACACACCACATACACACACACACACACACACACACAACACACACACACCAACCCTAACCACACCCACATCACCCCCCACTCCACACCTCCCCCCACCCCCACCTCCACCAAAACACATCACGATCCTGAAAACCCCACCGTTGCATATGCATAAGGGTTCAATTGAGCGAACATATTTGCGAGCTGCACTGGTCATCACCGAAGACAAACTTGCTAGAGGATGTATTCAGATAAAGCTTCTTTTTTGTTGTCTCTGAGAATAATAGATGGCGGGTGTGGGGGAGGGGGGGAGGGGGGAAGGGGTAGGTTTGGAAGCGTTAGGGGGGAGGAGGAGGAGGAGGGAAGGAGGCAGGACTAGCGATGTGGTGGGGAGGGGAGGAGGAGGAGGAGGAGGAGGAGGAGGAGGAGGAGGAGGAGGAGGAGGAGGAGAGGAGGAGAAGAAGAAGAAGAAAAGAAGAAGAAGAAGAAGAAGAAGAAGAAGAGAGAAGAAGAAGAAGAAGAAGAAGAGAGAGGAGGAGAGGCGGAAGAAGAGTAAGAGGAGGAAGCGTTAGGGGGGGAGAAGGAGAAGGAGGAGGAGGGAGAAGATGGAGAGTAGGAGGAGGAGGAAGAAGGGAAGGGGGGTGGATGAGGATGAGTATGAGTTGGAGAGGGAGGCAGGAGCTGGTGACGGATGGGGGGGGGTTGTAGAAGGAGAGGGGAGACAGGTGAAAGAGGAAGAGGTAGAAAAGGTGGAAATGAAGAGAAGAAGAAGAAGAAGAAGGAGAAGGAGGAGGAGGAGGAGGAGGAAAGGAAGCAGAAGAGTCGGAAGAGGATGAGGATTAGAGGAAAAAGAGGAAGAGGAGAAAAGGAGGAGAGCAATTGAAATAAATGAACAGAAAAATCACGTAAAAAAGAGGCGCTGAAGAAAAATCGGAAGAAGCGGAGAAAGAGAGAACAGAACAAAAGAAAAGAAGGAAGAAGAAGAGTTAATTATAGAAGGAAAGAAAACACACTCCATCCCCCCCTCCTCCCAGGAAAAAAGGGAGGAAAATAGAATAACATGAACATTAGACGAGAGAGAGAGAGAGAGAGAGAGAGAGAGAGAGAGAGAGGAAGAGAGAGAGAGAGGAGAGAGAGAGAGAGAGAGAGAGGAGAGGAGAGAGAGAGAGACGAGAGAAAGAGAGAGAGAGAGAGAGGAAGAGAGAGAGGGAGAGAGGAGAGGAGAGAGAGAGGAGAGGAGAGAAAGAGAGAGAGAGAGAGAGAGAGGAGAGAGAGAGAGAGAGAGAGAGAGGAAGAGAGAGAGAGAGAGAGAGAGAGAGAGCGAGAGAGAGAGAGAGAAGAGAGAGAGAGAGAGCGAAGGAGGAAAAGAGAGGAGAGAGGAAGAGAGAGAGAGAGGAGAGAGAGAGAGAGAGGAGAGAGAGAGAGAGAGAGAGAGAGAGAGAGAGAGAGAGAGAGAGAGAGAGAGAGAGAGAGAGAGAGAGAGAGAGAGAGAGAGAGAGAGAGAGAGAGAGAGAGAGAGCAAAATATAGAATACAGAATACGAAATATGATGGAGAAAATAACTTGTTTAGTAATTATGATTAACATTAAAAACACGATGATGATGATGATGATGATGATGGGTGAGAAACCATGACCATGATAATCATAATGGTAAATTTTGATGGTGAAATATGATAGTAAATAGTAATGTTATATGAAATATTGAATACTGATAATGATGTTAATTGTGGTAGTAGTAGTAATATAGTAGTAGTACTAAAATAATGAAATGATATTGATTAATAAAAAGTACAATGTAATAATCATAAAAAATAATGATAATAATAATAATAATCGATAATGATATTAATAATGGCATTAATATATTATGATAGATAACATAGAATTCATCATGTAATAACAATGATGTATAATAGTAGAACAAGGTACTTAAAATGATGATACTGCTACTCTGACTACTACTAGGATGTAATAATATTATGATGACAAGATAATAATCGCATCATCATATATTTAGTAAAAATGATATTAGTAAGTATTACCCCGGAAAAAAAAAAAGAAAGAATGGAGGAGGAGGAGGAGGGAGGAGGAGGAGGAGAAGAAGAAAGAAGAAGAAGAAGAAAAGAAGAAGAACAGAAAAAAAAAGAAGAAGAAGAAGAAAGANGATTGGCTAATCATTTAATGTTTCCGAAATGATTTTGGAAGGCCTTGCTGTCGGAGACCAAGGTGCAAGTGTTTGAGAGTGTGAAACCTCGCATTTCTTTGGCTGTGGACTAATTCGCCAGAGCACACAGACACAAACTTTGGTATTGTCTTTCATTTGTCTGGCTGTGTGTCTGTCTTGTCTGTCTCTCTCACTGGACGTAGTAAATTTATCAAATGAAATCAATCTCTCTCTCTCTCTCCCTCTCCATTTCTCTCTCTCCCTCCCTCCCTCTCTAGCTACCTCCTTCCCCTCTCCCTCCCTCCCTCTCTCCCTCTTTCCCTCCCTCCCTCCCTCTCCCTCTTTCTCTCCTCCCTCCCTCCCTCCTCCCTCCCCCTCTCTCTCAACCTCTCTCTGTCTCTCTCTCTCTTCGTGTATGTGTGTGGCGTCAGTTTAAAAGTACCAAATATTTATTTTCTTTTTCTTTTATTTCATGTAGTGATATAAAAGACTTCTCTGTGGATTGCACGAAGAAGTAACATTAACCTTCAGCAGAAATAGACTATTTATCTATCAACATTATAACATAGCCTCTTGATGTTCTGTCACGATAGAACATCCTGGTGAACTAAGTCGGTGTTCCTTAACTTTTTCAATGTCATTTACTCCCCGGAACGTTCAAGGTTTTGCGTAAAATGATCTTTGAGAAAGGAATTACATTTTTTGTTTTGTTTTATTTCCTCCAAGAACAAATAATATTGCGTAGCCGTCAGTAAAAGCACAAAAAAATTTTTTTGTTCTTAAGGTTGTACACAAAATGAACATTAGAAAAAAAATCTAGTGATGCTCTGGCCGTTTATTTACCAAAATAACAAACATACAATAAATTGCTGAGTCATTGTCAACCAGCCATGGATTCAAGATTATGTCAATGGATTTTTAAAAATCTGTTTCAGACAATTCTTATCCTTTGTCTTCAATGATTCTAGAGTAAAGGAATGTGATTTACGTAGAGCCTAGAGCAAAGGAATCCAGTTCATATAGAGCCTAGACTAACCTGATTCACATAGAGCCCAGAAGAAGTTGATTTACATAGAGCCTAAAGTAACTTGATCCACATAGAGCCTAAAGCATCTTGATTCTCGTAGAGCATAGAGCAACCTGATTCACATAGAGCCTAGAGCAACCTGATTCACATAGAGCCTAGAACATCTTGATTCTCGTAGAGCCAAGCTGGAAGATGGAACTTGCAATTGAAAGACACGTTGAGTAAAGAGCAAGAGAGAATCCAAGTTTGACCCAGAAGCCAGCATCAACTTTTCTAAATTCTTCAGGAAGACGAGAGACTAAGATAAGCCAAAGTTCGCCAAAAGTCGCCGAATTGGCAACTCTGAGCTAGGAAATAGTAATTGCGTGACTTACTCTTTGTTTTAAAGTGGACAAGTGTGACAATAAAATGTCCAACTTTCCCCCACTGAATTTTAAAAATAAAACAAGCAAACTATTTATTGATAGTTATTTTGAATTGCTCTCCTAACTCTGACACTAAATTGTATTATATCAATTTCGTGTCAGAATTAGGAGAGCCATTCAAAATAACTATCAAGAAATAGTTTGCTTGTTTTATTTTTAAAATTCAGTGGGGGAAAGTTGGACATTTTATTGTCACACTCGTCCACTTTAAAACAAAGAGTAAACCATTTTTAAGGTACACTACACACACGACGCCAGGCAAGATCCGCCACTTTGACCAACCATATCATTATAGATTTAACCCCCGTCATGTAAATCTTCTATCTCCGTAGGATAATTTTCCCCCTGGTGGAGAATCGATGAACTAAGGGTATATTAAGGGCTTTCCAATACCTTCGATTCACTGAGGGATGTATCATTATCGTCTAAGTACTATGTTGTATAAATGATATGGGTAATTATAGCCCTTCCAGAGATGGCTTACTGGTCTATAAATAGCTTATACTTTGGTGGTACTAATATCCGTCCTGTTTGATTCTTTATACAA
>NW_020871993.1:114535-117035 GCF_003789085.1 Penaeus vannamei
CATTCATAAACTCGCATACTATGTTATATATACAGATGTATAAATATATACTATAACATCATCCTAATATATATATATATAAAAAGTATATATAATTTCCTGTCTTTATACATATACATAGACATATATACATATATTTATATGTATATTTTTAATATAAAAAACTAAATAAATAAATAAAAATAAATATATATACCATATACATATATAATTAATATATAATATATATATATATAATATATATATATATATATATATATATATATACTACTATTCATATATACATACGAGGACCAAGAACTTATGCAAAATACATAACAAGCGGTATGCTCCTCGTTTATCCACTATTTATTTGCAAATAGAGCACCCATGATATATATCTATATATATGTTATTTCATATTGTCATCTCATATTCCTATTAGGTGGTATAAGCAAATGCGTATGCGTGTGTATACATATATTATATTCCTGTGCCTACTTGTGCGTATGTATGTGAGTACTACGTAAATTGTGTGTCTGAATGTACACATGCACGTGTGTGTGCCTGAGTGTACAGAAACAGGTACTACACGTGCATATTAAATGTTTTCTTCGTATTCTCCCAAAAGGAAGTATTTTTTTTTTACATTCAAAGATTCTAGTTAATGCGAGGCAAGACGAATGAACAAGAAAAATGAAGAAAAACACATGAAGGAAAAAAAAGGAGGAGAAAAAGTCGAGAAGCAAGGAAGAAACAAAGCAAAAAAAAAGGGGGGGGGGAAAGAAGGGGAGAGGGAAGGGGGGAGGAGAAGGGGGGGGAGGTGCCAAAGAGTCAACTCATGCCGCGGCCTAAGCGCCAAATACCACAGCACGAGGGACGAAAGAGGAAAAAAGGCATAGAAGAAGAAACAAGATTGTGTGAACGAAGTATATTGAAATAGAAAGATAGAGTATTGGATAGAAACAGATGTAGATACATCTACATACACACATAGACAACACAGATAAACAATCTTCAATTTCATAAACACTTGCTACGTAATGTCAACATCATCTAACAATACGAATATAACAAGATGAATTTTGATAATTGTTTATAAACTATAAATTTGTAAATTAATTGACGATTAATAGATCAAAGACTTTTTTTTCATTCGTTAGTGTTTTATTCCATGAAAGATAAAGGCTTTAAAATATAGAAGAAGTAAATATAACCAAAATTATTGAAACTGTGAGCATACTATACCTGTTTTCTGTAAATCACACTTGTCTTAGGTGTGTCATAGAAATATATATTTTTTTCACGCGGTTGTGGCCAAAAACGACGAGTTATTATGAAAGAAGAAAAAAAGTCAAAAAGAAGAAGAAGAAAAAAATAACTAAGCATAATGCATATTTTCTGTCTGTCATTTTTTTTCTCTCACAGACACGTCACTGACAAGAAATAGTGGCATATAGTCATGTGACTTAAGAATTCCGTATGATGATAATGATAACATTAATGGTGATTATGAAAAAATATAAGAATAATCATTTTAATTAGTAATAATTGTGTAAATACTAGTGATAATAATGACTTCAATGATGATAAGGGCGATAGTAAGATGATAATGGTAATGATAATAAAAGAATATGATACTGATAATATAATAATGATAAATCAGGAGGAGAGGTAAGTAGGAGAAACAATAATACAATATAACAACAATAATAATATGATAGAATAATGGAAACAATGATGATAGTAATTATTAATAATAACGATAATTAATAATAATATAAAAACAGATGATGATGACGATGATAATGATAATAAGGATATATGATGATGATTAATAATAATGATTACTAATAGTGAGATTATGATAATAACAATATTAATAATGACAATGTTATAATCATGATAATGATAATAATAATGCTGGGTAACAATAATGTAGCAATAATGATGATATGATAATATATGATGATAAGATGATGATATTGAAAGTAATGATAATAAAAAACAAAGATAATAATGATAACAATTATAATAACCATGATAGCACTGATATACATGATGATAATATTATAATGATAAATAAATAATAATTATGATTATGGAATAATATGATAATGATAATTGTAAAATAGTGATAATAATAATGATGATGATGATGATGATAATAATAATAATGATAAACAACAAACATCAACAACAATAATAATAATGATATAATAATAATTATAATAATGATAATAACAATGATGATAATAATAATGGTAATAATAATAATGCTAATGCTACTACTACTGCCTACTACTAACTAATAAATAATAAAATGATGATAACAAAAAATCATGATAAAAATAATGATAGTAATGACAACACTAATAATGATAAACAATAATGATAGTAAATAATGATAATGATAATAAATACAATGGTTGATGCTAATAGTAATGATTAATGATAATGACTATATTGACAATTATTATCTAATGCCACTAATACTACTACTAATAAAAGAGTAATGACG
>NW_020871993.1:122035-127035 GCF_003789085.1 Penaeus vannamei
CTGACATGTCATATTTCATAAGTCGATAGCGGGACCCAGGAGAGGGAGGGGAGGGGAGGGAGGCCAAAGGAGAGAGGGCCAAGGGACGATGAAGGGAGGGAGTGCCAAGGGAGGCCAAGGGAGGTCAGGGTTAGGAGAGGGAAATGGGAAGTAGGGCCAGGGGGAGGAGGGACCATAGGAGGGCAAGGTAGGGCGAAGAGAGGGAAAGAGGGAGAAGGAAGAAGAATAGGGAAGACCATAGGAGGGCAAGGCAGGGCAAGGAGAGGGCCAAAGAGAAGGGAAAATGGAGGACCAAGAGAGGGCCAAGAGAGGACCAAGAGAGTGCCAAGAGAGGGCCAAGAGAGACCAAGAGAGGCACCAAGAGAGGACCAAGACAGGAGAGGACCAAGAGAGGACCAAGAGAGGGCCAAGAGAGTGCCAAGAGAGGGTCAAGAGAGGACCAAGGATGCCAACAGAGAGAGGCCAAGAGAGACCAGGGACCAAGAGAGGGCAAGAGGCCAAGAGAGGGCCAAGAGAGGGCCAAGAGAGTGCCAAGAGAGGGCCAAGAGAGGACCAAGAGAGGCCAAGAGAGCCAAGAGAGGGCCAAGAGAGGACCAGAGAGGGCCAAGAGAGGACCAAGAGGACCAACAGAGGCCAAGAGAGACCAGAGAGAAGAGAGGACCAAGAGAGGGCCAAGAGAGGGCCAAGAGAGTGCCAAGAGAGGACCAAGAGAGGGCCAGAGAGGGCCAAGAGAGGACCAAGAGAGGACCAAGAGAGGCCAAGAGAGGGCCAAAAGAGAGGACCAAGACAGGCCCAACAGAGACCAAAGAGTGCCAAGAGAGGGCCAAAAGAGAGGACCAGACAGGGCCAAGAGAGGACCAACAGAGGCCAAGAAACCAAAAGAGAGGACCAAGACAGGCCAACAGAGGACCAACAGAGTGCCAGAGAGGGCCAAAAGAGAGGACCAAGACAGGGCCAAGAGCCAACAGAGGCCCAAGAGAGGGCCAAAGAGAGGACCAAGAGGGCCAACAGAGAACCAACAGAGTGCCAAGAGAGGGCCAAAGAGAGACCAAGACAGGGCCAAGAGGACCAAGGAGGCCAAGAGAGGGCCAAAAGAAGGACCAAGACCAGGGCCAACAGAGGACCAACAGAGTGCCAAGAGAGGGCCAAAAGAGAGCCAGGGAACTAGAACAAACAAACGCATCCCAAAGAAAACAGGTCAGTGCGTTTCCCTCCTTCGCGTCGAACAGGTTCCTCCTCCAAGTGTCACTCTCAAGGCTGTCGCTCCGTGGTGACATTTGCAAAAGACGATAAAGAAAAAAAAACGATAATCATTTCCTCATTTCCGCGGTTTTGTAGTAAAGAGATATTCCAAAATTTTACGGATTTCAAAGAGACCGGAATTTTCATAATGGCCAACGAGGGGCGATGTTAATGCTAAAATAAGCAGTTACACACCACAGCGTAAATGTCAACCTCGTCACTGTAGTTGTTTCTCCTCGCTCCTTCTCCACAGCAGAAGGCAGAAAAGCGCACGTGTTGACACAGGAAGGGCGTGGCACTGTCTATAACACCTGGCACTGTGCCAAAACCATCAACACCGAGATTTTAAAAGAAAAAAAAAGAGAAAAGTTAGATTATCAGGTCGAGGCGATGCTCTAACCTCGCTACAATTCCCATAAAAAAAAAAAGTAAAATGCATAAACGCGATTGGATCCTCATCCGGTGGGCAGTTCGGAGAGAATTCGAAGCTGTTGCCGAAGCAGGAAGACGATGAGCGAGGGCGCCACGTCCTACTTCGCGGGAGGACTCGGAACCTTGAACTTTTTAGCGTCTTCGGGTCAACCTGGAGGAGGTGGGGCGGAGGACACGTGTCTAGGACGTCTCTGGGGTCAGGTAGGATTGTGGCCTCGTAGGATAAGGGCAGGATAAGGATGGGGGGGGTTCATTTGATAAGGATGGGAGAGGTGATGATAAGAGTGATTTTAAAAAGGTGATGATAGTAAGTGATACTAAGGTTCATTTGAAAAAGATGATGAGGATGAGTTTCATTGGATAAGGATGGTTGAAAAGGGATTAGAAATGATGATTATGGTTTTCTTTGATAAGGACGGTTGTTGAGATTATGATAAGAGTGATTTTAAAAAGATGGTTATAGTGAGGTTCATTTGAAAAGGATGATGAGGATGAGTCTCATTGGATAAGGATGGTTGAAAAGGGATTAGAAATGATGGTGATGGTGAGTTTCCTTTGATAAGGATGGTTGAGGTGATGATAAGAGTGATTTTAAAAAAGGTATTGGAAATTGGATGATGACTGGATGATTATGACGAGCACCATTTGATAAGGATGATTGAAGATATGAAAAGGGCGATTAAAAATAATGATAACGATGACTTTCATTGGATAATGATGGTTGAAATGAGGATAAGACTAATTAAAGAAGATAATGATAAGAATAAAAAAATCATGATGATTAGATGAAGATGATTAAACTGAGAATGACAATAAAATTTGTTAGTTAAGGATGATAATAAGCTTTAATAAATAATTATGATACGTAATGGAAATGAAGCATGTCGAATAAAGATGATAATGAAAATAATTCATTAGAAGCGGTTGATAACTAATCGAAATATTGATATTAAGAATATTTATTATTTAAAGGTGATACGACAAGCACATGCCATGTAATTTGCGTGTGTGGTATATTACACTTTTTTGTTTTGTTTTGTTTTCTCAAATATCAACTTTAAAACCATTTTATTACAGCTGTTTTATAAGAAATCAAAGCGTATAGAAGAGATATTTTAATGAAAGAAATAGATTAAAATAAATCGATTTATAATACAACTGTAGATACAGAATCGGCTCTTTTTAGCGAAAATAAATCCGTGAACTACCTGATGGATGTGTTTCGACCTCTGCACCAAATGAGCATTTCGTTATATTTCTCGTTATATTTCTCGTTATATTACTCGTTATATTTCAACCTCTTTGAATCAAACATTTTAACATACATAATACAACTGACCAACTTAATAGACATATCTCAGCTTCCTTCTTTTAACAATCTTACTCCAACAAATCAGTATTGATATCCCAAGAGAGAGAGAGAGAGAGAGAGAGAGAGAGAGAAGAGAGAGAGAGAGAGAGAGAGACAGAGAGAGGAGAGAGAGAGAGAAGAGAGAGAGAGAGAGAGAGAGAGAGAGAGAGAGAGAGAGAGAGAGAGAGAGAGAGAGAGGAGAGACAGAAGAGAGAGAGAGAGAGAGAGAGAGAGAGAAGAGAGAGATAGAGACAGAAAGAAGAGAGAGAGAGAGAGAGAGAGAGAGCAAGAGAGAGAGAGAGAGAAGAGAGACAGAAGAGAGAGAGAGAGAGAGAGAGAGAGAGAGAGAGAGAGAAGAAGAGAGAGAGAGAGAGAGAGAGAGAGAGAGAGAGAGAGAGAGAGAGAGAGAGAGAGAGAGAGAGAGGAGAGAGAGAGAGAGAGAGCGAGAGAGAGAGAGAGAGAGAGAGAGACAGAGAGAGAGAGAGAGAGAGAGAGAGAGAGAGAGAGAGAGAGAGATAGAGACAGCAAGAGAGAGAGAGAGAGGAGAGAGAGAAGAGAGAGAGAGAGAGAGACAGCAAGAGAGAGAGAGAGAGAGAGAGAGAGAGAGAGAGAGAGAGAGATAGAGACAGCAGAGAGAGAGAGAGAGAGAGAGAGAGAGAGAGAGAGAGAGAGAGAGAACATACATAATCCAACCGACCAACTTAATGGACGTATTTCAGCCTCTTTCTTTTAACAAAGACGCTCCAACAAATTAATATAGATATCCCAACCTCCACCCCACACGGAGACAAAAGCCAGTCCCTTTCTCAAGAACCTCCAACACTCCTCCTTCGTCGCCTCCTTCAGATATGAATTTCAGATTTTCAGCTAATCGTGTTTCTTACGTCAGTCAGCGGGACCCCCCCCTCCCCCCTCCCTTGTGGATGGTCTCTCTCTTCTCTCTCTCCCTCCCTCATCCTCTCTCCCTCCCCCACCCCCTCACCCTCTCTCCCTCCCCCACCCTCTCCCCTCTCACCCTCTCTCCCTCCACCACCTCCTCTTCTCTCCTTCCCCACCCCCTCACCTCTTCACCCTCCCTCACCCTCTCACCCTCCCCACCCCTCTCCCTCTCTCCTCCCCCACCCCCTCCCCTCTCCCTCCCCACCCCTCACCCTCTCTCCCTTCCCCACCCCCACACCCCCTCTCCCTCCCCCACCCTCTCGTATTCCACAAGGGACTCTCTCCCTCCCTCTCCCTCTCTCCCTCCTCTCCTCCCTCCATCCCCCACCCTCTCGTATTCCACAAGGGACTCGCTCTCCCTCCCCTCTCCCTCCCTCACCCTCTCTCCCTCCCCCACCCCCTCACCCTCTCTTCCCTCCCCCCCCTCTCGTATTCCACAAGGGACTCGCCTCGTCTTCATGTGTTAAAGGAGGCGAGCGATAAGGGAGGAGAGAGAGAGAGACGAGGAGGAAAGTGGGAGTGAGTGGAGATAAAAGGATAAAAGAAGGTGAAGGACAAGAGAGATAATTGAGAGGGGTAAATATAATGTTTTTGGTTGATTTTGTATTCGAATAGATGATGATAGATGAAATGAAATGATGTATAGAGAGATTGATAATGTAATTAAGAATGTAATGATGTATAGAAATGTATTGATAAAGATGGATAGATAGATAGAGAGAGGAAGATAGATGGACAGATAGATAGACATAGAAAAGATAGATAGATGTAGACATATAGAGAAAGACAGATAGATATATATAGAGAAAGATGATATAGATAGAGAAAATTTAGATATAGAGAAAGATAGATGTAGATATAGAGAAAGATAGATATAGATATAAATAATTACAGAAAGATAGATAAGTGTGTAAATAACTACAAGTGTATATAATCTTATTTCCATACACCCACCTATTTTTATCATTTCTTTTCTTTCCAGCACACTCCGTTCTCGTGAAGCATCCGAGCAAACACCAAACCCAGGCGGCTGGAT
>NW_020871993.1:134535-137035 GCF_003789085.1 Penaeus vannamei
AAGTCAAAATTCTTACGTAATGTATAATAATGATGCTATTTTTTCTTCTACCTTTTCTTTATCTTCTCTCCCTTTTTTCTCGGACGCAACAAGTCCATCCTAATAAAAGAAAAGAAGAAAAAAACTCTCTCTTTCTCTCTCCCTCTTCTCTCCCTCCTCTCCTCTCCTCTCCCTCTCTTCCCTCTCCCTCTCTCTCCTCTCTCCTCTCCCTCTTCCTCTCCTCTCCTCTCTTCCCTCTTCCTCTCCCTCTCTTCCCTCTCTCCTCCCCTCTCTTCCCTCTCCCTCTTCCCTCTCTCTCTCTCTCTCTCTTCCCTCTCCTCTCCCTCTCTTCCTCCCCTCTCTTTCTCTCCCTTCTTCCCTCTTCCTTCCCTCTACGCGCGTGCAGCTCCCTCCTCAACAATTTGCAACATCTGGCAACTCGAGGGACCTCACCCGCGTGCCCTCGTCGCCATAAAGGTCAAACTCGCGCAAAACAGGATTGTCAACAGAGGCCAACAGCTGAGGGGGGACTCGCAACGCCCGGGTTCTTGGTGGGCTTGTGACGTCACGAGAGTCCGGGGGGGAGAGAGAAGGAGGGGAAGCGGGGTATAGGGAGGGGGGGAGGGGTGGGGGAAAGGGAGAGGGGGGTGATAGGGAGGGAAAGGAGGTGGGTGGGGATGGGGGAAGGGAGGAAGGGGGTTAGGGAGTGGGAGAGGAGTTGGGGGAGAGATGGGGAGGGAGTGGAGGGGAGGGATGGAGTGATGGGGAAGGGGAGAAGGGGAAGTGATGGGGAAGGGAGAGGAGGAGAGGTGATGGGAGAGAGGGGGAGAGAGGATGGTGACGTCACAGGCTTGAGATTGGATGCCGGGATGGGAGAGGGGAAGAAAGGAAGGGGAAGGGTGGGAAGGGAGAGAGGATGGTGAGAAAGGGAGAGAGAAAAGGACTCAGAAAGAAAGAGTGGGAGAGGGATAGAGATAGAGAGTCACAGCAAGAGCGAGAGAGAAGGAGAGAGAGACTCAGAGAGAAAAAGAGAGAGTTTGGAGATAACAGAAATTAGGAAGAAGGGAGAGGGTTAGGGCGAAGAAGAGGAAGAGAAAGAGGGAAGAGAGGTGGAGAGGAAGAGAAAGAGGGAAGATAGGGAGAGAAAGGAGAAGAAAAGGAGAGGGAAAAAGAGAGGGAAGAGAGAAAGAAAAAAGAGGGAAAGAGGGAGAGAAAGAGGGAAGTAGAGGGAGAGAAAGAGAGAAGAGAAGGAGAGAAAGAGAGAGAAGAGGGAAGAGAGGATAGAAAGAGGAAAGACAGGAGAGAAAGAGGGAAGAGAGGGAGAGAAAGAGAGAAAGAGGGAAGAGAGAGAAAGAGGAGCAAAGACAGGGAGAGAAAGAGGGAAAGAAGGGAGAGAAAGAGAGAAAGAGGGAAGAGAGGGATAGAAAGAGGAAAGACAGGGAGAGAAAGAGGGAAGAGCGTTCGCGCGTGTGTGTGTAAACATATATATAAGAGAAAGAAAGAGAAGAAAATGACACAAAGAAGAAAAGGAATCGATAAAGATAGATGAGAGCACCACACAACATAAAAAAAAAAAACATGTAGAGAACGATTCTATAGCAGAACGAGTGACATTTCGAGCTAGTATCCATGATAAAAAAAATCTTAAAAAAGAATATAGGAAATGATAAAAAAACACCCTTTTCCCTTATTATGATAATAATAAGGGAATAATAAATAATATAATATAATATAATATAATATAATAATATAATAATAATAAGGGAATAACATAATAAGAATAAGAATAAGAACTTTGCATTATAATGCAATAATATAATAATATAATAATAATAATATAATATAATAATAATAATAATAAATAAATGATAATAAAAAATATAATATATGTAGTTCTTTTCTAGGTCTTAAGTTTGGCAGCAGGTAAGATCAGTTATAATTATCAACAAACAAACTTTACTTCATCATAATAAACCACGGTTTGTCTTGATCAGTGGCAGGCTTAATGGACAAACATTGGCCTGTCTTCATAAATTTTATCCTTCGTTAAAATAAATTCCAGTTTATCTTAATTAACCGAATTCGTCTTAATAACCGTCAATTCTCTTTAAGGATACGCATTTTACATTAACCCAAACAGCAAAGGCAGTCCTTAAAGATGTGTGTGTGAGTATATATATATAGAGAGAGATAGATAGCTAGATATAGATATAGATATGTGTGTATGTATATATATATATATATATATATATATATATATATATATATATAATATATATATAATATATATATATATATATATAATATATATATATATATAATATATATATATATATATATATATATATATATATATAATATATACATATATATATATACATATACATACATATATAATATATATATATATATATATATATATATATATATATATATATATATATATATAATATATATTATATATATATATATATATATATATATATATATATATATATTATATTATATATATATATATATA
>NW_020871993.1:147035-152035 GCF_003789085.1 Penaeus vannamei
GAAAAGAGCAGGAAATGTTTGTTTAATGTGAATCAGATATTATAATAACAGGGTACGAAAATTAAAGCCATCGAGAATTGTCGCAAAGAATATCAAATCAGTAGTGAAAATTTATGCACAAAATTAACTTAACAGTAAACGTTAAAAAAATAATAATGATAAATCAGGTGCACAAATTTACCTTAACAGTAAACGAAAAAAAAAAAAAAAAAAAAAAAAAAATTCAGGAATTTAATAACTGGCAACTCATTCCAGACTTCGATAAGTTTCTCTTGCGAAAAAAAAAAATGTATAAAGTGGTTTAATCCAATAGATATGTATATAAATCTAGGTATATGTAAATATGAATACTAAGTAACAGCTGATAAAAATGGTGTAAGAGAAGGAGTTGGAATAAAAAATATATATAAAAAAAAAGTCACTTCGGAGTATTCCAGAGTCGGGGTGAGTTGCCAGTTATTCCTTTTCTGAGATGAGGAAGCTCTGATTGAAACCTTAATCTCCCGAGAAATTTTCTATGAAATAATAAAAATGATAAACATGATCTAGTACAGGAAGAACAGAAATAATTATATATAATATGATTACAAGATTAATTACATCTGAAAAATCTGACCCATTTTATTGCAATTAATCACTGTTTTCTGAACAAAGTTCCTAAACATAATAACTGCTATTTCAACGTTATAACATTAATTTTGTTCACGGTTACTTATTTTATGGTTATCAGTAAAAATTCAAAAAAAAAAAAAAAAGTTGTCGTCGCTAGACCGTTGGCCAAGAACTCCGCTTAATATTTTATCAGAGAAATATTTTTTTTTACGGTATCTGATTCTGTAATTTCCATAATATCGCATTCAAAGAAATTGAAATTAACTGAAAACGAAAGGAGGTAATGGAGATTATGGGATTTTTTTTTTTTTTTTTTTTTTATAAATCATAAATCATTATAAGAGGTACATTTCATCTCTAACTTTTAAACTCCTCGTCTCTTTAATTCGAGAATATATCTACAATGAAATAGAGAATATATCAAGTGAAAAGTCTGAGTAATTCTAGCAACATTCTTCTGTTAATATTGTTTTCGATGGCTATTATTTTCAGCTTCATAAAATCGTATATATAGGACTAGGTAGGCCTACATTTTGTTTCAGTGATGTTCATTTGTCTTGATAGCGCGTCAGAGTGTTAGAGTTGCCAATCGGAAGTGTGTGTCACTGTTTAAGAGGCACTTTATGACTATAGGAGAAAATATTGCGCTTTGTTAAGATGTTAGGGTAGATTTATTTAGTTCTCTGCCGTCTTGATGCGGCGCTAGCTTGTCAACTGTTTTGAAATGCGCGCTCAAACTGTTACCAACCGCCAATGAAATAAACTCCACCTTCAACTTATGCATAACTTATCTCTCTCCGAGATTGTTGGTGGAAATACTCGTCTATTACTTTAAAAACCTAAGTATATATATGTTGTGTGTTATTTTGACATTCCTATCCTCTCCAATGACTATTATGATTTGTATTTTATAGAAAGACACTTCCACATGTCTGGCATCGCTGAACAAGTCGTGCCTGCCGATCCAAGCGGTTTAAGCAGGGAACAGTACAGTTCTTGACCTCAAAGCAAGAAGTCCTGTCCAAGTGCTCCCCTGCTTAAGACGCTTCAAGTCATTATAAGAAATAGAAAAATAGATTCGAAATAAAGTAGATACATTATGATATGAATTAAATATAGAGATGATGGTAGTGATGATAATGATAATGATTAGAAGGAGGAGAATAATAATCATAAGTATAATTATGATTGTGATAATGATAATGATAATGAAAATAATATTAATAGTAGTAACGATAATATTGATAATAATAATAATAATAAAAATGATAATAATAGTTTTAATAATGATGATAATGATAGTAACAATTTTAGTAATGATAAATATAAAAATTATAATGATAGTAATCATAATTGTAATAATAAAAGTAATAATAATGATAACAACAAAGATAATAGTAACAATAACAATAATACCGATAACAGTCATAATAATAGCAGTAATAGTGATAATAATTATAATGATAATAACGATGATAGTAATAATAAAATTAGCGATATTACTTAGAATAATAGTGATAATAATGATAATTATAAAATAGTAATATAAGAATAACTAATAATATAACAATAGCAATGATAATAATATTACCATTAATAATAATAATAATAACAACAACAATAAAACGATGATAATAATAATAACAATAGTAATAATAACAACAACAATAATGATAATGATAACAGAAACAAATAGCTTACTAGAAATAAATAAATAAACCCAGAAGACGCAGAGAATTCACGAAAATGTCCGTCAGTGGAGATCATATTTTCAACTGAGCAGATTTATCAAAATATTTACAGGTAGATAGATAGATAAACTGATTGATAGATACATACATACATACAAAGATAGATACATAGATGGATGGTTAGATAGATAGATAGAGATATATAGATGGATGGTTAGAGAGATAGATAGATATAGATGGATGGATGGATAGATAGATAGAGAGATATATAGATGGATGGTTAGATAGATAGATATATAGATGGATGGTTATAGAAGATGAGAGATAGATGGTTAGATAGATATATAGATGGATGGTTAGATAGATAGATAGATAGATAGATGGTTAGATAGATAGAGAGATAGATAGATAGATGGATGGTAAGATAGAGAGAGAGAGAGATAGATATATAGATGGATGGTTAGATAGAGAGAGAGAGATAGATATATAGATGGATGGTTAGATAGAAGATAGATATATAGATGGATGGTTAGATAGATAGACAGAGAGATAGATAGATATATATGGATGGTTAGATAGATAGAGAGATAGATAGATATATAGATGGATGGTTAGATAGATAGAGAGATAGATAGATATATGGATGAACTGCTAGATATATAGATTGATAAATAAAAAAAGAACAATTTCTGTTCATCCTTGGGCTATTTCTTGAACAATAAAAGTTTGTTTGATGTCGCTCGTCTTCTGGTCCCTAAGGCGTGTGCCCGTTCGTTGCTGTTGTTTTTTGTTTTTTCTTATTTCTTCTTCTTCTTTCTCATTGATATAAGTAAGGTCACAATAAAAAAGATATATACATATGTATATAAATATGTATATATATATATATATATATATTATATATATATATATATATATATATATATATATATATATATATATATATATATATATATATATATATATATATATATAATATATATATATATATATATATATATATATATATCACATACAACACACACACACACACACACACACACACAACACACAACACACATATATATATATATATATAATATATATATATATATATATGTATATATATACATCTCTCTCTATCTCTATCTCTCTCTCTCTCTCTCGCTCTCTCTCTCTCTCTCTCTCTCTCTCTCTCTCTCTTCTCTCTCTCTCTCTTCTCTCTCTCTCTCTCTCTCTCTCTCTCTATATATATATATATATATATATATATATATATATAATATATATACACTGTACACGATACCTTGTCAGAGCACAGCCTTGCTACTGCCATCTTCCTGACTCATAAATCCGTCATCTTGCGAATCGCCCACAATCTTGACACTTTATACAACCCCCCCTTCCCTTACCCCCCCTTCCCTTACTCCCCCCTTACCCTCCCCCCCCTCCCCCTCCCCCCCATATCCCCCCCCTCCCTCCCCCCCCCCCATATCCCCCCCCTCCCCCTCATATCCCTATAATCCCCCTCCCTCCCTCCCCCATCCTCCTTCCTACAAACCTGGGGGGGGAAATCCAAGGCGTTTCGCTTCCTGGGGATTCAACCTTGCAATTTCTCCCTTTTCTCGCCCTGAACTCCGTTGCAAAAGAGAGCCTCTAAGTTGCAGACTTCTGGCCAAGGAGATGAAGATGGCGTCGGTTCTTGTGGTATCTTTTGGGGAGTTTTTTTTTTTTTTTTTTTTTTTTTTTTTTTTTTTTTTTGGTATGAAACGGTGGGATAATTTATCTGAAAGGGAGGTTTACTGGTCTATCTCGGGATGTTTTTTTTTTTTTCTTTTCTTTTTTGTCTTTATTCGTCTTGTAGGAAGAGAGATAGATAGGTAGGTAGATTGATGAATAGATAGATAGGTAGATGGATAGATAGATAGATGTATGGATGTGATAGTGGATGGTTTGTATGGATTGATGAATGGATGGATGGGTAGAGAGATAGATAGATAGGTAGAAGGTAGGTCGATAGATGGATAGACGGATAGACAGGTAGATGGATAGATAAACTGATTGATAAATACATACATACAAAGATAGATATATAGATGGATGGTTAGATAGATAGATAGAGAGATAGATAGATATATGGATGGACTGCTAGATATATAGATTGATAGATAAATAGATAAGTAGATAGAAGGATTAACTGATAGAAAGATATATCACTAGACAAATAGATAGACAGATAGATAGATGGACATATAGATAGATAGGACATAGATAAGTAAATAGATGTATAGGTTTATGGGTAAACAGACAAATCAATAGATAGAGAGACAGATAGATAGTTACATAGATGGACATATAGAAAGACATAGATAGGCAGACATAAATTGAAAGACTAATAGACAGATAGATAGTAAAACACACATGCACAGGAAGCATAAGCCAATAACTTGATAAGCAGAAGAGCAACCGAACACATATATCTTTGCACGGTCGTGTATGTACATCTATGAGTGTTATTTGTGCGTGCGTCCAGCCACTCAAGAGCGATTTGCAATTCAAATGATTGGCTAATCCTGCCCGCCTCCGAATCCCTCTCCAGCCCGCCTGCATCTGATAGAAGCCTCAACGTGGCGGCAACTTATATGCAACGGCAAAATAACCTGCGACATCTTGAAGCCTCGCGTTCGGATCCGTGCTTTGGTATAGGCTTTGGCTTCG
>NW_020871993.1:157035-164535 GCF_003789085.1 Penaeus vannamei
GTGTGTGTGTGTGTGTGTGTGTGTGTGTGTGTGTGTGTGTGTGTGTGTGGTGTGAGTTTGTGTGTGTGAGTGCGTGGTGCGTGCGTGTGTGTGTGAGTGAGTGCGTGCGTGCGTGCGTGCGTGCGTGCGTGTGCGTGCGTGAGTGCGTGTGTGTAAAGCGTATCAAGGGCAGAACATCGACAAAAGGACATCAAACTGAATCCATCAAAAACGGACCAACTAACAGCCTAAGCAACGGCGCGATTGGCGGAGAGCAGCCCTCTTATCCGCCAATCGCAGCCCCATTAGCCCCGTCCTCATGGCCGAGCAAGCAAGGGCGTGGTCGACCGCTCTGCCACATGTACACACGTAGAGATAAGCATGTGTATACGCACACGAACCTCAGTCGTACGTGCCATTGGTCTACATCCACCCAGCGCGGACGTGGACCCTCGCGAGGTGTTGCAACAGTTCATTAAAACAACAAACGGGGTGTTTCCTTCTCCATTTTTTTTTTTTTTTTTGGGGGGGGGGGGGGAACTGCATGTAATTTGTTCTTGTCTCAAACCTGCGTTCTAATGAGGGCGAATTAAGAACGCTTCCCCCTCATTAATCCCCCTCATTAAAATCGCTGGTGAGAAATGGAGAGTCGTTTAAATCATGGTCGGGGCAAGAAGGAAACGATAGGGCCATTGGGTTGTTTTTGGAAAGTTAATAGAAAGATGTTTCATTATATGTGTTTCCTTTGTTGATATTCATCCGGATAAAAGTTCATTATAAGTGTTTCCTTTGCTAATGTGCGGATATATTAATATGTGTAATAATAAAAGTGTATATCTTTGTTAAATGTGTGGATATAATGTTTTCTTTATTTCATAGTTCCGGATAAAGTATTTATTGATGAGATAAAAAAAAAAAAAAAAAAAACGTTTATGTGTAGGCATGTATGTGTAAAGGAAGAGAACATATTATTTGAACTAAATTTAATCCTCATGATGAACACGTGACAAAGGTAGAACGTGTAGATGCTTCCTTATTAACTAACTTTACCGGCACTGTATTATGATTAATACTGCAATTGTGTATCGGTTTAAGAAGGATTTGATCTACAATCAGAATCTATAATATGACCTTGATATGTCTGATCCAGTTTGCCAAGATATTGACGTGAGATTTTTTTTTTTTTTTTTTTTTTTTTTTTTTTGAAAGCATGGGAGCTAGTGTTAATGAAAAAAAGAAAAAAAAAGTCAACAAAAAATGTGTTCTAGATGCATAAAGTTGATAGTTTCTTCAAGGTTGCTTTTACGTCTCTAACTGGCAGGTTGAAGTCATCAGTTGAAAGTTACAAGATTAGAAAGAAGACAAAATACTGCACTAGACTGAGGAAGCAAACTTTTTATTTTCTTAGTGGAGTTTTATATTCGATTTTCATCAGTATATTGCATATTAATTGGTAATTTCTAATAAGAAATAATTTAATTGCAGTAATCTTTAGAGTTCCATTCCATATCCTCATTTTGATAGATTTTAATCTGGCAATTATATAACCTGCTTGAGAATCGTATGATATATGAAAGTCAAAGTTAATTAACATACAATTACATACATTCATACACATATGTGTGTCTGCATGTATGTGTGTGTGTTTGTACATATATATATATATATAATATATATATATATATATATATATATATATATATATATTATATATATCCATTTATACATTGCCTTTTACCCCTATCTACTTCTTTTTTCTTTTTTTCTGTCTTAAGATCTTTTCCTCTCTCTCTCAAGCTTATATATCTAAACTAACTTTGAGAAACGCAGAACACACATAACATACAGAACCCTGAAGAACAAAGCCATAACTCACGAGAACACCGCACACGAGGAATGCACAGGATTTAAAAGCAATATTCACCCCCCGTCCTTTAAAATATATTACTGACGTAGTTTACCGAGAATCATTAAAAGCTTCTTAACTTTATGGACTTTTAAACCACACACAAAGAAGGGGAAAATTAAAAAAAAAAAAAAAGAGAAATAATGATAAAAAAAATGGCTTTTGTTTGTAGCAATAGGAATATGTAAAATAATGATATCAAAAGCTTTTTCCTTGTAGAAAAAGAGAAAATGAAATAAGTAGTATATAAAAATATTCGCGTTTTGTTAGTCTTTGATATAAGAGAAACTTTTATGTTATAATTTTGGAGGGATTTTGCTATTATTAAGCTGTTCTTAAAAAAAAAAAAACAAAAAAAAAATAATATGTATAACAAAAACAAAAAAAAACATTTGCTTTCATTTATAGCAGAGCAAAAAAATCGTAAAAATAAATAACATAAAAACAAAATAATAAATAATACAAGAAATATTAATACAACAATATATATATACATATATATAATATATATATATATATATATATATATATATATATATATATATATATATATATATATATATATATATATATATATATATCTGCTTGTCGTATAATGAACGTGTCAATTGTAATATATATAATATATATTTGCTTGTCGGTTGTGTGTCTGCTTCGGGGAATGGACGTGTCAATTGTGAATATTTTTTCTCGTTCAGAAAGTGGACTCGTTTGCATATGCTAAGTTTATTTTCTTGGCGGTTTTCTGTTGTAGTGGGAGAGCGGGCTTTTAAATTGCCAATTATGATTCGTTGCTGTCTCGTCCATTATGTAGTTGTAATAAATTTGAATATGTATAGGTAGGTAGGTAGGTAGGTGGAGGGAGGGGATGGAGAGAGAGAGAGAGAGAGAGAGAGAGAGAGAGAGAGAGAGAGTGTGTGTGTGTGTGTGTGTGTGTGTGTGTGTGTGTGTGTGTGTGTGCATATATATAAATATAAATATATGTATGTAAATATGCATATATGTATTTATATGTATTATGTACGCAGTCGCCATACTAAATCCTTAAATGACCTGTCGTTAGTTTTTCTTCTTTTTCTTTTTTTTTTTTCTTTGCAAAAATACACGGGTGGAAGCAGCTGCCAGGGGGATCTGGCACCCTCTTTGTAATCCAGAGAGCCACAAGAAAGTTTGAGACATTCATTGCTATTTCAAAGGGCAAGAAAAGACCAATGCAAGGTATCCAAAACATCCAAGAATTTAATAAAGCCATTTGTTTCTCTTTCATTTCTCTCGTATAATTTAGAACGCTACGTTCATACGTTTCAAAGGAAGAAAATGCCAGGATCTCGGCTGAGAATGTGCCAATTATAAGGAGATATTTATTCGAGGGCCATGCGGAGTCGACAGTCATGCACAACCTTCTGTTACTTCATGCTTCCCCCAAAAGCAGTTCAGAAGCAGTTCCCAGAATCATGTATATTCAAATCCTCAGTTTCTACAAGATATACAGGGTTACAGACCAGCACACGCACACACACACACACACACACACACAAAGACAAAACAGAGAACATCATGTTTTGCAAGATAAAAGAAAACCATCTATCATTTGTTTTGTTTTTTCTTTTCTTTTCTTTTCTTTTTTTTCTTTTTTGAGGGGAGGGTTCAAATAAGTGAGAACCAATTTTTTCGGTAAGTGAATAAGTATGTTTGAACATATGAACATGAAAGTGTGTAAGTACTGTAAATGTAAGTCCGTGTGTAAGCATATATGTGCGTGGTTAATATGTACTTGTACATATAGATAGCTATAGATATAGATTATTATATAGGCATTTTTGTGCACACACTTATATATATATTCATATGTATGTGGGTGTGTATTATAGACAGATAGATAGGTAGTAGTAGGTAGGTAGGTAGTAGGTAGGTAGGTAGGTAGGTTTAGGTAGGTAGGTAGGTAGGTAGGTAGGTATAGAAGCGAAACATGCACTAATACTTAAATATATAAAGATGACTGACCACTTGATGAAAGACGAAAATCAGCACAAAACGCATCACGCAACAGCCTTTGCAGCAGATTGCTTTGCCGCAGTTTCATGTAAGCTCAATGCTTTTAATTTCTCGTCACTTGGTAAATGTCTAGAGGAACATGCCTGTGATTATATACATAGCTCTGTGTGTAGATTTACTAAAGGAAATCAGTCATGTGTAAGTGGCAGTTTAACTTAATTACAGTGTGGTTTTGGTTGATTTTTCTCTTTCTGAAAGCAAAGGAGACAATTTGTCGTCTATATATGTATATATGTGTATATATTATATATATATATATATATATATATATATATATATATATATATTTATATACCACATGTATTGCATACACATCGTTAATATTTTTTCCCGAAAACTCTCAGAAAGCCTCATTGCAAAATGACTTTGAAAGTGAAAAAGCCGACAGCGATTGAAATAGTCTCCCCATTACCTAACGAGGGAAAACCTCTTTTCTGGACAGCAAAGTTTTTTTTTTTTTTTTTTTTTTGGGGGGGGGTTTTCCTTGGGTTCAAAAGTAGTTCCCGACGAAGGAGAGTAATGGTCGGGTGTCGTTAGCATTTGCCTGGGATGAAAAGACTTCTCTGACTTGGTTTACTACAGGTTTGTTAAGTTTGCTGAGATTTTTTTTCCCTTTCTCTTTCTCTCTTCTCGTTCTCCTCTTCTTCGCTTCTGTTCCTCTCTTCTCTCTCTCGCTCTCGCTCTCTTCTCTCTCTCCTCTTCTCTCTCTTCTTCTCTTCTCTCTCTCTCTCTCTCTCTCTCTCTCTCTCTCTCTCTCTCTCTCTCTCTCTCTCTCTCTCTCTCTCTCTCTCTCTCTCTCTCTGTCTCTCTCTCTCTCTCTCTCCCCGCCTTCTCTTCATCTCGTCTTCTCTCTGTCTCTCTCTCGTCTCTCTCTCTTCTCTCTCTCTCTCTCTCTCTCTCTCTCCTCTCTCTTTCTCCTCTTCCTTCTCTCATCTTCTCTCTCTGCATCTCCTTTTGACCCTCCTTCCTGTCTTCTCTCTCACTACAATTCATTGCATTTTAACCCTTACTTCAGACTATGCCTTGGTATCCCTCGAGAAGCAAAAGTAACTCTCTTATTCCCCCAAAGTATTAAAATGAAATCTCCGTCCCCCAAAATATTAGATTAAATCTTCCTCAGAGACATATTGAGGAATAACGAAAGCGAATCAGACAAACCAAGATGGCTAAACTACAATAGATATGGAAGGAAGAGGTAAAGGCCAAGTGACGCTCGAGTTTCCAAATGGATGTAAACGAATATGTATGTTTGTTTCTCTTTTCTTTTTCTGTTTTTGATTCCTAAGATTCTGAGAAATGAGAGATTATAATTCCATTACATAATAACTTTAAGGAAAAACGAAAGGTTTAAAAAAAGGCGTTTCTGGTTTCTGCAAGTTAGTTAAAATGTTTTCTTTGCAAGTGAACATGTCGAGAGAGAGAATTTTCCTTCTACTTCAGTGACATTTGCGCCTCTCTCGGAACATGCAAGAGTAAAGTAAAAAGGGAAATGATAACTTACACTTCTGACATATACTAGTTATTTTTTTTACTTAGGAAATACGAAGCAAGTTATCCTACTTCACGTTAGACAGCTATAAAGTAAAGCTTACTCAGTGTCATTAGAGGAATAAAAAGAATGTAATCAAACAAACTTTTTTGGTTCAGTCCTTCGTTGGAAATGCATTGTGAAAGAATACTATCTGTTGTCATTTCTGTGTTTACGAATACATATATAATCACGGTGATGTAAATGGAACTATGTGTGATTTGTAGAAAATCCTTTTGAATGATAAAAGGATGTGGTATTTTCCATCATCTTGGAAAAAATAATCGAGATTAAATGTTTAGTTAATAGGAAAGAAGGAAAGGAGATTAAGACGTAAATCATAATAAAAGAGATGGGAGAAGGAAGAACATAAGAGAAAAATAAATGTTATTGCATTGCTTGAAATGACGTAGTGAGAACAAAAACCAAGGTTACCTTTCCAGTGAGAATAAAGATATAGTATATGATCTTCTTTCTTCCTTTCTCTCTCTTCCTCTTTCCCTCCACCCTCCTCCCTCTCTTTTCCTTCCTCCTCCCTCCTCCTTCCTCTTTCCTTCCTCTCCCTTCCTTCCTCCCTCTTTTCCTTCCTCCTCCTTCCCTCCTCATCCCTCCTTCTTTCCTTCCTTTACCTTTCCCGCTCTCCCTCCTCCCTCCCTCCCTCCTTTTCCTGCGCTCTTCCTCCTCCTCTCTTCCTTCCTCGCCCCTCCTTCCCTCCTCTTCCCCTCCGTCTGCCTTTTCTTCCTCTCCTCCGCTTTCCTCCCTCCTCTTTCCTTCCCGTCTCTCCCTCCTCCCTCTCTCTTTCCTTCCCCCTCCGCTCCTCTTCCTCTTTTCCTTCCCTCCTCTCCTCTCTTTCCTTCCTCCTCCTTCCTCCGCTCCCTCCTTCCTCTTCTTCCCTCCTCCCTCCTCTTTCCTTCCCCTCCTTCTCCCTCCTCCTTTTCCTTCTCTCCTCCATCTTTCCTTCCCTCCTCCTCCTCTTATCCTTCCTCTCCCTCACCTCTCCCCTTCCCTCTCCCATCCTCTTCCCTTCCATCTCTCCTCCCTCCCTTCTCCTTCTTTCCCCCATCCCTCTCTCTTCCTCCCTTCCAAAGGAATATTGATAGATTATAAGGTACTTACAAAGTGATTAACAAAAAATGAGAGATCAAAAGCCCACAGTAACAACGAGAAGAAATAAATAAATGGAAGAAAAAAAAATACAATAATAATAAGAAGAAAAAAGAAAGAAGTCAAAGGAAGAAAAATAAATGATAAGAAAAGAAGAGTTAGAAAAGGGGGGAAAAAGAGAAAAAAATATAGATAAAGAGAACTTCCTTGAAAAGAATAAGAAGCAAGGAAGAAAAAATGAAGGATAGGATCAGAAAAGAACATGAAAACAGAAGAAAAAAAAGTTTATAGATAGACAGGTATTCCTTGAGAAGAAGAAGAAGAAAAGACGAAGAAAAAATAAGAACAAGAAAAGAAGGAAGACGAAAAATATGAAAAAACGAAAAAAAGAAGGAAGAAAAATGAAAAACGAAAAAGGAAGGAAGAAGAAAAATAAGAAACGAAAAAAAGAAGGAATTTGAAAAATAATAAACGAAAAAATGAAGGAAAAAGAAAAATAAGAAACGAAAAAAAAAAGGAAAATAAAAAAAAAACGAAAAAAGGAAGGAAGAAGAAAAAACAACAAAAAAAAAGAATAAAAAAAAGAGAAAGAGAGACACATTCCTTGAGAAGCCCACGAGCCCGCGACCAAATGTTCCTCGCGGCCCAATCCCGGAGCATTGACAGCCGCCTGATAAGATTCATCTCAAACTTGGCGAGCGAGCGCAGAGGCCATCACAGGCACGTCGGGAAGGCTTTCGTCACCCGCTGAGTTTGGGAGACTTCCGGGTCAAGGGCGGCGTGAGTGGGTGGGGGTGGATGGACACAGACAGACATATAGATATATATAGAGAGAGAGAGAGAGAGGAGATAGAATACCTATACTATATATATGTATACATATATATTATATATGTGTATGTACATATACACCATATATATTATATAT
>NW_020871993.1:169535-177035 GCF_003789085.1 Penaeus vannamei
CACTAACAACAAACAAACACCCCCCCTACTTACCAGTGCACGAAAGCCCTCTTGGCGTACTGAGGTCAAACTTGTGGTCAGACGATGCCAAGCTTCTCCGATGGCTGTGGTGTTGAGAGAGCATACACACTGCCCGGGATACCTTGGCCAGGTCGCCTCAGGTACGGTAGGGGGGCTGGTAGTTGATACCGACCTGCAGGTGAAAGAACAGGAAATAAGTGTTAGTTTAGATCAAAAGATGTTTTTAAGAAATGTGTTTGTTTAGTTTAGATTGAAGGGTTTAAAAAGGTTGACTGAATAATTGGTTGGTCTAATCGGGGTATTGGTTTCCAGACCATGTAGGAGCTGGTAGTTGAACGACCTGCGGAGGAAAAATAGGAGGAAAGAAGTGTTAGTTTAGATCGAAGGATGTTTTTTTACGAAGATGTGTTTGGTTTAGTTTATATTGAAGGATAAACAGGTTGAATGGGGATAAATTGGTTGGTTTTTAAAGGGGTGTTGTTTCCAGGTACCACGGTAGGAGGCTGGTAGTTGATACCGACCTGCAGGGGGAAAGAACAGGAAATGTGTTAGTTTAGAATTAAAAGATGTTTTAAAGAATAAGTGTTAGTTTAGTTTTATTGAAGGGTTTAAAAAGGTTGACTGAATAATTGGTTGGTCTAAAGGGGTATTGGTTCCAGGTACCATGGTAGGAGGCTGGTAGTTGATACCGACCTGCAGGAGGAAAGAACAGGAGGAAATAAGTGTTAGTTTAGATCAAAAGATTTTTTTAAGAATGTGTTTGTTTAGTTTAGATTGAAGGATGTTTAAAAAGGTTGAATGGGGATAATTGGTTGGTCTAAATGGTTGGTCTAAAGGGGTGTTGGTTCCAGGTACCATGGTAGGAGGTGTAGTTGATACCGACCTGCAGGGGGAAAAAAAAGGAGGAAATAAGTGTTGTTTAGATCAAAGTGTTTTGAGAATGTGTTTGTTTAGTTTAGATTGAAGGGTTTAAAAGGTGACTGATAATGGTTGTCTAACGGGGTATTGGTTCCAGGTACCATGGTAGGAGGCTGGTAGTTGATACCGACCTGCAGGGAGGAAAGAACAGGAGGAAATATGTTAGTTTAGATCAAAAGATGTTTTTTAAGAATGTGTAGTTTAGTTTAGATTGAAGGATGTTTAAAAAGGTTGAATGGGGATAATTGGTTGGTCTAAAAGGGTGTTGGTTCCAGGTACCACGGTAGGAGGCTGGTAAGTTTGATACCGACTGCAGGGGGGATAAGAACAGGGAAAGAAGTGTTAGTTTAGATCGAAGGATGTTAAACAAAATGTGTTAGTTTAGCTTAGAAAATAAGTGTTAGTTTAGTTTACATTGGATGTTTAAAATGGTGAATGTGATAATTAGTTTGTCTGAAGGGGTGTTGGTTCCAGGTACACGGTAGGAGGGCTGGTAGTTGAATTACCGACCTGCAGTGGGGAAAGAAAGGAGGAAGTGGTTAGTTTAGATCAAAAGATGTTTTTTAAGAAAATGTGTTGTTTAGTTTATATTGAAAGATGTTTAAACAAGGTTGAATGGGGATAATTGGTTGGTCTAAAGGGGTATTGGTTCCAGGTACCATGGTAGGAGGCTGGTAGTTGATACCGACCTGCAGTGGGGGAAAGAACAGGAGGAAAGAAGTGTTAGTTTAGAGGATGTTTTTAAAGAATAAGTGTTAGTTTAGTTTACATTGAGGATTAAACAAGGTTGATGGGATAATTGGTTGGTCTAAAAGGGTGTTGTTTCCAGGTACCATGGTAAAGATTTGATACGACCTGCAGGTGAAAAAACAGGAGGAAATAATTGTTAGTTTAGGTTAAAGGATGTTTAAAAAAAGGTTGAATGTGAATAATCTGTTGGTTTTCCTGCTCCAAAGGGCATTCCTACTGCACCGACGGCCATGGATAGTGGGTATTCATGGCAGAGATCACAATGCCAGAGTACAAATACCCGCCGCTGAGCCCGAGGCGTTCCCCCTGGCACATGTGGCGGGGTGGGCACCAGCTGGGCGAGCGGGGTCCAGATGCCGATGGGGGTGACGACGCGAAGGGAGATTTAGGAAGAGTGGGGGAGGAGAAGAACAAACTATGAAGGATCTATGTTTCATATATTCTATGCAGAGGAAGGCGGAAACGTCAAAACATACGCTGTAACTGATTTTTTGCATCCAGCTGCACACGGTAATATTGGGTAAGTGATGCCCACCCACAACACACAAAGAAGTTGGTTTTAATTCATTTTTGTTCAAAAGGAAAGTTCCAAGTAGCTCAGCCATAGGTAATTTGGGTAGGATTTAATATCGCTAATTAATTTTGCGGCTTAAACTGCACGCGTTTCAAGTGTTCAAATAGACTCGTTATTAATCTTATGAAAGGGAAGCGGGGTTGATTGATTAATAGCAATCGACTAAGTGTTTGGAAGTGGACTTATCAATGGCCATTGCTCGGAGAGGAATATTGGGAAATCATGCGTGTATGTATCCGTAAATACAGTATGTATGTGCGGTATTTACGTGTTACCATCTGTCTGTTAAACACATCTATTCTTACTAAAACTCACGACGTAGTAGCATGAAAATTTAGTACATACACATAGATACAAACGCACATGTGTGATACTAAATATCTATCTATCTATATCTGTATATCTGTATACATATTGATAGACAGATTGTTAGATAGATAGATAGACATATAGATAAATGAATTGACAGAATTCTATATACATACACACACACACACACACAACACTGACACCACAACCACACAACACCTACCCCACCCCTCCACCCACCCTCTTTCCCACCCCTTTCCCTCCCTCCCCTCCCCCTTCCCCTCCCCCTAAACCCTCCCCCTTCCCCATCCCCTTCCCCTACCCCCCCCACCCTCTACCCCTTCCCCCTCCCCCTTCACCCCTCCCCCCCCCCCCCTTCCCCCTCTCCTTCCCCCCTCCCCCTCCAACCCTTCCCCTCCCTACCCCCTTCCCCTCCCCCCTCCACCCCTTCCCCCTCCCCCTTCCCCCTCCCCCCAAAGTACCTTGAACCCCGTGGGGCACCAGTCCCGAACTGGATGGTGCGCTTCGTCTTGATGGTGGCGATGGCGCAGTTCACGTCCTTGGGCACGACGTCGCCGCGGTACAGGAGGCAGCAGGCCATGTACTTGCCGTGGCGGGGTCGCACTTCACCATCTGGGGGGGGGGGGGGGGAGAGGATGGTGTATATTAGAGGCGTTTTTTTTATTGGATTGGTGCTTGTTTGTTGTTGAGGTTATTGCTAATTGTTCAAGTTCATGGTATCTCATTGTTGTGAAAGTTATTACATTGCTTATAACTGGTATATTATTGTGAAAGTTATTATCATTGCTATAACTGGTATATTATTGTGAAAGTTATTATCATTGCTATAACTGGTATATTATTGTGAAAGTTATTATCATTGCTATAACTGGTATATCATTGTGAAGTTGATTTCATTGCTATAACTGGTATATCATTGTGAAAGTTGTTTCATTGCTATATGTTTGTATCATTGTGAAAGTTATTATTGCTATAACTGGTATTCATTGTGAAAGTTATTATTGCTATAACTGGTATATCATTGTGAAAGTTATTCATTGCTATGGTATTCATTTGTGAAAGTATCTTACTTATCATTGCTATAACTGGTATTCATTGTGAAAGTATTATCATTTCTATAATTTGTATATCATGCTTGAAGTATATATCCATTGCCTCATAACTGTTATTATTGATGACAGTTTATTATTTGTTACAATGGTTTATCATTGTGGAAATTATTATCAATTGCTTACTGGTAATTATTTGAAGTTTTATTATTTTGCTATAACTGTTATTAATTTGAAAGTAATTATATTTGCTATACGATATATTGGTGGAAAGTTACTGTATTCATTGCTATAACTGGATGTATTTATGTGAAGTATATATTATTGCTATTAATTGGTATCAGCATCATATTTTNTGTATTAATATTATTACTATTATCATTATTAGAAGTACTACTATTATTATCATTGTTGATTTTATTTTTGTTATTATTATAACTATCATTGATATTTGCACTATTATTATGATAATGATTATCAATTTTCCATCATTATTATCATTATAAATAATATCATTACCTTATTAATATTATCATTACTTTATTAATATTATCCTTACCATATCAATAAAATCACTCTCATTAATTTTATATGTATTATTATCCTCAACATCCTCACTGTTATAATAATAATGATTAGCATTATTGCAGTTATTATTATTGTAATTCCAATTGCCATTATTACTATCATTGTTATCTTGACTATTTTTATCATTGTTATCGCTACTGTTGGAGTCATTGATTTTTTCTCTATGTTTGTCTTATCATCATTATTTTCATTATCATCATCTTTATTATCATTATCATTATTGCCATTATTTTTGTTATCAATATTGCCATCACTATTATATTTTTATCATCATTATTGTAATTATTGTTACAATCATTATCATCATTATTACTGTTATGGTTATTATTGTTTTCATTACTGTTATCATCATTCCTACTATTATTGTTATTATCATTATCATCCTTAATATGGTTAATATTATCATTATCAGTATCATTACCATTATAATCATTATCGCATGGTTCATATGATTAGCATTAGCACTATTATCATTATCATTATTGTTGTTATTATTTTCATTATTATCATTATTGTTGTAAATATTACCATCATCATTATGATAGTCATAGTAATAATAACAATAGTTATTTCTATTTCTATTATCATCATTATTTTATATCATTAATTTTACTCTTTATATTCTTATCATTATTATCATCATTATTAGCATCATCATCCTTAATATCGTCATTATTATCATTATCACCATTATCATTATTATCATTAGTGGTAGCACTAATATCATGTATATTATTGTAAATTTTATTATCATTATCATTATTATTATAGTTGTTATGAATACATTTTTGTCAACATTTATACTATTATTACTATTACTACAATTATTTACATTTGGATTATTTTTCTAATATTAACAACAGTATCATTTTCATCATCATTAGTCCCCTACTTTGATTTAATGTATTATTACAATCTTTACCATTACTGATTTTATCATTGTTGTTATAATTATCAATGTCATTATTAGGTTCATCATAACTATCATTATCATTTTTGTCATTATCATCATTATTTCAATTATTATCATAATCGCCATGATTACTAGTAATGATAAGAATGATGATGGTAATAATGATAATTGTAATAATAAGGATGATTGTAATAATAGCAATAAAATGATGATAATTATGATAATGATAATGATAATAATGAAAATGAAAGTAATGAAGTAATCTTTTGTTTTGTCATTACTGATATTAATGTATATATAAATATCTTTGTTATAATTGTCATTATTAGTATTGTTAGGATTGTTATTATGATCTTTTTTATTATCCTTATCATTATCACTAATATTTTTATCATTACCATTATCATTACTAGTATCATTATTATTATTACTAATAATGTTTTTATTATTATCATTATTATCATTACTATTATTATTATTACTATCATTAGTATTATTATTATCATTATTATTATTATTTATTATATTATTATTATTATTATTATCATTATTATCATCATTATTATTATTATTATCATACCATTATTATTGTTATCTTTATTCATACTATCATCAACATCATTATTATTACACTATTATTATTGTTATCAATATTTTTTTTATATTACTCTTATCATTGTTGTTATCTTTATTATTATCATGACATTTTTCATTATTATTGTTATGATTATTATCATCATAATTTTCATTATTTTTATTACTATAATTTTATTATGATTATGATTATCATGGCTATCATCATTATCATTATTATCACTATTTTTGTTATTGTTATCATTATTATTATTATCTTCATTGTTATTGTTGTGATTATTATAAGGTTAATAATGATAATGATAATAATAAGAAGAAATAATAATTTGTATTCTTCTTCTTATTATTATCCTTTTTATAATTACTATCATCGTTATGATCATTATTATTATTATTGTTGCTCTTACTATAATTATTATTATCAAGACTATTATCTTTTTTATTATCATTATTGTTGCTATTACTATAATTATTATTATCAATACTATTATCTTTTTTATGATCATTATCATTATTATTATTATTATTATTTATATATATTATATTATTATTATTATTATTATTATTATTATTATTATTATTATTATTATTATTATTATTATTATTATTATTATTATTATTATTATTATTTATTACTATTGTTATTATTATCATTATTATTATTATTATTATTATTATTATTATTATTATTATTATTATTATTGTTATTGTTATTATTATTATTTTTATCATAATCATTGTTATTGCTGTTATTAAGATTATCATTATTATTATCGTTATTGCTATCATCATTATTATTCACCTTAATCGTTAATATTACTATTACTATCATTTTCAGTATTGTTATTATTACTACTATTATTACTATAATTATTATAATCATTATCATTGATGATAATTATTATTATCATCACTACTATTATCATTATAATTTTCATCATTCTTAATCTTTTTAATATTATTATCATTATTGTTTTTCTTATCATTATACTGGTTATTACTATTATCATTATCTCCATTGTTATTATCATTATTAGTTAAATTATTGTTTTCACTTATCATTTTGCTTTTGTTATTGTTACTACTTTTACTATCCTCATTATTGTTATCATTTTGTTATTATCACTATTGTTATTATTATTGTTGTCATTATTAACATCATTATTTTTATTTTCATTATTACTTTTGTTGTTGGTTTGATAATAAAGATAATGGTAATAATCACCATCCTTTTTATTATCATCAAAGTTATTACCATTACTATTAATATAATTTTAATTGTAATAATTACTATTATTGCTCCGATTATCATCACTATTACTACTACTATTATTATCATCATTATGATTATCATCATCATATATTAATTATCATTATGATTATCATTTTTATTTATTATCATTATCATTATCACTTTATTGTTATTTTCATTATTATTATCATCAGTAATATCATTATCATCTTATCACACTATTCATCACTTTTATCATTATTATGATTGTTATTCCTATTGTTATTGCTATTACTATATTAATTATGATCATTGCTATTATCCTCCTCCTCCTCCTCCTCCTTATATCGAATATGATCATCACTGTTATTATTGTTATTGTTTATCATTAACATTATTATTATAATCATAATTGTTTTGTTATAAAGTTTTTTTTTTTTATTATGGCTGTTCTTATTCTTATTCTTTTCTTAAGATAACAACAGCAATGATAATGATTTTAATGATGCAATTAATGATAATAATGATGATG
>NW_020871993.1:219535-222035 GCF_003789085.1 Penaeus vannamei
TAGTAAAAATATACAATAATAATGATAATAAAAAATATAATAATAATAACATTGATAATAATAGTAATGCTACTACTACTACTGCTACTACTACTATCAATAATAATAATAATAATGACAATAATAATGATGATGATGATACTGCTACTACTACTATTACTAATAGTAATAATAATAATAGTAATAATGAAAAATCAAAACAGCAATAATAATAAAAACAGTAATAACAGTCATCATCATAATAATATTGACAATACTAGTGACAATAATGATGATGACGATGATGATGATGATTATGATGATGATGATAATGAAGATGATGATGATGATTATGATGATGATGATAATGAAGATGATGATTATGATGATGATGATGAAGATGGTGATGATGATGATAATGATAATAATAACAATGATGATAGTAATAACAATAAAGATAATGCTGGATATAGCAGGTGTGAATAGTAAAAAATAATATAGTAATGGAGCTGCTAATATCATTGCTACTTAACATAGCACTACAAAAAAGAAGAACAACAATAACAATAAAACAAAAGACACTGATAATGAAAACTATAAACAGGGTGAGACATACCCATCAATACTGATAATAGAAATGATGATAGTGATATACTGTACTCGGAATAAATGTGATAGTTCTGACATGGGTCTCAGAATATATCATAGAAATTATAACAAAATTGCGATGAAAAATATTAAGAATAAAGTAAAAGCTGGCATTAGTGGCGATGATGATGATGAAAGGGTTGATATTGCGACATAACAAAATGCGATTAGAGTTTAAGTAAAACCAAATGACAAAGGTAGAAGGTAATAAAATGTCATCCTTTAGATCATTCTTAAAGTTTTCCTTATCGCAATTACGTAATAATTTTTATGATATATTCTTTGACCAATGTCAGAATCATCGCATGTAAAATTGCAATAGCTATGAAACTGTAGCAGAAACAAGAAGAAAAACAAACAAAGAGACATTCGGCAGCTACAAACCCCAAACAAGCAGACACACGAATAACAACAACAATCATACACCAACAATAAAGAACAAATATTCAAGCTTCATTCTCGCCATCCCATTCCCAGTCGAGTCGCAGTCAGACCAAACCAACCACAGCTGACAAGGCGTTCTCCCTGCCCCTCTTGCCCGTGCTGATTCACCCCCATGCCCCCTCCCCCCCGCACCATGCTCACTCCCATCGCTGTTGCCACCATACCATGATCCAGGCAGCACCCCGTCCTCCCTCGCCTGCGCAGAAACAATAACAAATCCCAGCCCCCGGGGACACGCCTCCGCTCCTTCGGCCGCCGCTCCTGGTGTATTCGGCCGGCAAAGTATATGGCTTGGGAGGGACCACGAGGTATCAAGTGCGGAATGACCTTCAGGGAGAAGCAAATGGAGAATAACACGAGAGAAAATCATGGCTTCTTATTACACCCCGGGGTGGATTTTATTGTTGTCATTTTTCTTCTCTACATTCTATTTCCCTCTTTCTCGTTCTTTAGTCTTCTCTTCTTTCTCTCTTTCGTTTCCCTTTCGTAAGAGCTGTCCGTCTCTAGCGATTATTGGGCTGCGCGGGCGGTTACTCTCCGAGGCCGAATGCAGGTCAGGGATGCCGGTTGGTCGAGAGAAGAAAAATATCTTATGAAGAGGCAAGAGAGAAGCTGGAAGTAAGAAAATTAAGCCGTTCATGCATTTTAAAGGAAAGGTAAATATGGTGAATGATGATGAACCAGTGCGCAGAGAAATGCAAACAAAGTCACCGGATAAATGAGAAACAAATAAATCGAGGGACTAAATAACACAGTTGACAGTCACATATGAGGGTAAGTAAGGAGACATGATCAGGTGTGTGTGGAGAGAGAGAGAGAGAGAGAGAGAGAGAGAGAGAGAGAGAGAGAGAGAGAGAGAGAGAGAGAGAGAGAGAGAGAGAGAGAGAGAGAGAGAGAGAGAGAGAGAGAGAGAGAGAGAGAGAGAGAGAGAGAGCTCCCGTCTCTGAGAGCAGCGTCCCCAGCGCGGCATCCAGAACGTGCACGTCAAGAACAGATTATATTTCCTCTCCGCGGCAAAACAAGACGCTTACACGCGTTCTCGGCCGCCGGCCGCCAGCCTCGCCCCCCCCGCCCCGCCCGCGCCTGCCGCCGCCGCCCGCCTCTGGCTGCCTGGCTGGGGACGCGCCGCGGGCAGGAGAGTGCGTAACTGCACACACACACACACACACACACACACACACACACACACACACATTGCACGCACGCACACACACACACACACACACACACACACACACACGCACACGCACTCTCTCTCTCTCTCACACACAACACACAACCCCACACACACTCTATCACGCTCCCTTACAAAAACTAATCATGATTTTTTGAAATGCTAACAGTCAAAAATCAATTTAATATTAAAATCAAGATATCAGCTAACAACACAAAGGACGATACTATCACATAAGCAAATATAATAATATTT
>NW_020871993.1:227035-229535 GCF_003789085.1 Penaeus vannamei
AAGACGAAGAAAACCAGAAAGGATTATAAGAAACAGAAGAAAAAAATCTCATTTAATATATAATCACAAGGACGGGAGCCAAATAAAAGAAGAAAATGTTGAAAATGAGAGAAAAAACAGAAGCACAAAACCCTGCTGAAGCATAACAACTCGAAGGGCTCGCACCGCCGTCGGACACACAGCGCATAGATCACACCGCTGTGTCCCCAACCATGATATTATCTTTTGCTTAATATCAACCTGTTCCGTTCTTCCTTCACCTCTTTGGCAGAATAATTTGTCTTAGCCAAAGACGACACACACGTGAAAAAACTCTGATGTAGAAATAAAAATCACCTTGATTCTCACAGGAGGATATATGTGAAGTAATGATTGCAGTCGTTCTCGCCGTCGTAACAAACGGGGGAAGCGCAGGTGGTGATAATCTTTTCATTATGGTGGTGATAAAAAGGATGGCGTCGAGGAAGCAGCATTCGGACCGAGGGAAACGATAGTAAAGGCTGAATATGTGACGTTTTTATTGTTATTGTTATGGAGGAGTTTATTAACAACGATTACTATATCAAATCTGTGAAAGGTAGAACCATGAATGTGACTGAGCAATACGAAATGACATTTGATAACAATCTTTATAGTAACGAAAGAGTCATCAACAATAAGTTGACGGCAGGATATGGCATATCAGTGATGACAATGACACTGTCGAAGTTAATGAAATTAGGACATAAAGAGACTAAAAAGATGTAATAGTGAGATCATTGACATCAGTGACGACAATAGCAATGAACCTAATCGTCATGACCTCAGTAAAGATTATGGCTATAATGTTCACAGTGATATGAACGAAAATCGCAATCATAATAATCATGAGATTGATATAATGATAAAGATGCTAAAATTGTTTGTTTGGATATGATATATACAGTAATTATATGCTTATATTACTGCACTATTACTACGGATGGGATGGTAATATCAAGTCATAATCATCTGAACATTGTTGTAATTATGATATTACTGATAATGATCATGATGCTACGATGACAATGGAACTGATAATGATGATGATAATAAGTATGATGATAATAGTAATGATAATAATTGATATGGATATAATATAATTAATCATAGTACAAGTAGTCATCCAAATGAAATTAATGATAACAATACTAATAATAATATTGATAATGTTGAAGTATGATAATCCTAATAACAGCAATAACAATGATATTAATAATAACAATAATGATGATAATAATAATAATGAAAATGATAATTATGATAAAGAGGATAATAATAATAAGGATAGTAATTATACTGAAAATAACAATAAAAATCACTATGTTAATGATAATAACAATAATAATGATAACAACAACAACAAAAACGACAATAATAATAATAATAATAGTAATAATAATAATAATAATAATGATAAAAATAGTAATAATGATAATGATAATAATACTAAGAATAATAACACTAAGAATGATAACACTAAGAATAATAACAATATCACTACTTATAGCAATACTAATGATGTTAATAACAGTAACGGTAATAATCATGATAATTATGATAATGATGATAACAACAATTATAATAGTAATGATCATTTTGGTAATAATAATGTTGATAATAGTAATGACAATATTAATGTTGATAGTAATCATAATGATAAAAATATTGTTAACAATAATGATACCACTGCACGACTACTACTAATGAGGATATTTGTAATAATAACGATAAATGATAATGAAAATTATGATAATGGCAATGATAGGAGGAATGATATTAATGAGGATACTACTACTAATAATACTGTTGTTGTTGCTGTTAATAATGATGATAAGACTAATAGTAATATGGTAATAACAATGCCAATAGAAATTATAAATTTATAATAATGACAAAAATGGCAGTGGCAATGATAACGAGAAGGTAACGATAAAAATGAAATGATGATAATGATAATGATAATGATAATAAGAATAAAAACAACGCCAATAACAGCAATAATGATAATGATAATTGTTATAATAACAACAATACGACAGTAGTGTTATTGATAATGATAACAATAATAACGGTAGTGATAATAATGATAATAGTTATGATAATGATAATGATAGTAACAATTGTAATGATAATACTGATAGAACTAGTAATGGCAATGCTAATAACATTGATAATGATAACAATGAGGATAACAGATATAATTATGGTAATAATGATAATATATATAGTGATTATAATTATAATAATAACAGCAACAGCAACAACAATAGTAAAAACCATAGTATTAATGATAGTACCAATAATGATAGTAATGATAATGATAATAGCAAAAAAATAATAATCTAAATAATATCAATGATAATAATGACAATAATGATGATGATTATATTGATAATAATGATAATAAGAGATACGTTAATGGAATGATAATAGCATTAATAGATACTAACAACAACAGAAATAGAGAATTTTGATAACG
>NW_020871993.1:234535-239535 GCF_003789085.1 Penaeus vannamei
CTCTTGTTACCTCCTCCCCATATGTTTTATCTCTCTTGTTCTTTTCTTTTTGCTCTTGTTCTCTCTCTCTGTCTTGTCTGCCTATCCCTCTTTCTCTTTTCCTCCCTCTTTTGTTCTCCTTCCTTCGCTATAATTTATACTTTTCTCTTCCGTAGCGGAAAAGGTGGGTTGGGGAAGGGAAAGGAAAAGAGAGGGGTGGGGGTGGGGTGGGGTGTGTGGGGCCTCCACATTATCCTCGAGTTTATGAAGATGCAATCAAGTTGATGTATTGCAAATTGCACTCTGTGTTTTCGCGTTGATATAACCCACCGTGAATTGCATACCGGCATAAATATGTCGTGTTTAATTTGAGTTTGTTATTTTATTATTAGGCGAGAACTCCTTCCTCGCCGCCTACCCCTCGCTTCCCCCTCTCCTCCGCCCTCCCAGCTCCCTCTCATCAAGAAGACGTACGTGTCACTTAAACTACATTATTCCCTCTCGTCGAATGCGTCGCCTCGCCTGCGTATTCGCGAACGGTTTATCGCGAAACTGGCACGGGCGCCGAGCCGTGGCGTCGCGACCCCAGAATCCCCCCCCCCCCCCCCCCCTACCCTATGACGGCGAGGGCGGGAGGGGAAACGGGTCACGTATGGCGGGAATGTCGTAAAAATCATAAAAGATATATGAAGTACAAATGTGACACGACGTTTGCGCTTATTGCACCTGAACGTGATGGCTGGCTGCTGGCTAGGATTACGATAGGCGAATTATCTTGGACACGAAAAGATGGAAAAGAGGAGAGAATGATGTAAAGAGAGAAGAAGAATAGAGAAATAAAAATGTGTAGGTGCATGACAAAGAGGTATATCATACACCTGCACACTTTCCTTCTACACCAAAATTAATGTAATGTAGATAACTAATCTCTAGGTATTGCTTCTTCTCAAATTCCAAGACGCCAAGCAATATGTCTCACTTTCCCAAGAGTGAAATCTAATCAGCACATCTTCGATCACTAATCAAGAGTCCTACATAAAGCGCAACATAGGCCTACATAAAAGCATACATACATCACAACATAGGCCTACATACGGCGCAACATAGGCCTACATAAATGCATACATACAGCGCAACATAGGACTATTACGAGAGTGAAACTTGAATAACCAGATCGACTGACGCAACTTTGGCTCCTCTGCGTCCCAGTCTCCTTTCCACTAGACACAATACTGATAGTCACGCATAAAATGCATATGTACGTCTTCCTTTGGTTTCTCAATGTCTTATCAAATCCTATTCCCCTTCCCTTTTCTCTCTTTACTTTCGGATCTCTCTGTCTGTCTCATACTCTCTCTGTTTCTCCCTCTCTCCTCTCTTGAAATGAATCTATATCTGTAAACATAATAGCAAAATCAAAAGCATGATATAACCAGAAAAAAATCTCAACAGCGAGATCAAATATCACAAGCCACAGCCTACTCCCCCTCCGCGAGCCCCCATACTCCCCGTTTGCCCCCAAGAACCAAGTCTTGCTACACCCCCCTCGCTCGCACGCGCGCACGCACTCTGCTGCTGAACACCTGTGAGGCGATGACTTCCTTTTCCTCTCTACTTTCTTTTTATTCCATTTTTTTTTTACCATCATCCGTCTTATTATTGTTATTTGTCCTCTTACTGTTCATCTGTTTCTTAGCATCTGTTGTGTTCTTGTAGTATTTCATTGTTCTTTCTAACGGCGTTATTCAATCTAATTCATTATTCGTGTTCTTATTCTGCATCAATATATTTGTGCGTTATCATTATTCAAGACCGTATGTTGGACTACCATTATCCGCTTTGTTATCATTTGTCATCTTATCAATAACTTCTTATTTCGACATAATTTTCCTTATCATTATTACCATTACATTCTCGTCATTTGTCTTACAACTGTTTATGATCATATATCATTCTCTTCACTTCATTCTATAATCATCACATTATCTATTTTCATTTTTCCGTACGTTATTCATTCATTTATCTTTATCATTTCTTGTTTTCTTCGCTTTATAACGTTCCTATGCGATACTGTGCGTTAATAACTACATATTCATATGTATGGTTAACCCAAGTTGACAATTTAGGAGGTACAGATAGTGATAATATAAATAATGTTAATAATGGCAGTGATAATAATAATAATAATAATAATAATAATAATAATAATAATAATAATAATAATAATAATAATAATAATAATAATAATAATAATAATAATAATACTATTGAGATTGTTATTGATCCGACATTTAAAAGATGCATTATTCATAACTGAGAGGATGTTTGGACCCCGCAGACACGTCGATTTACGTATTTCTATTATAAAGGCATATTAATATAGCAAAAGTTTGTGTTATGATTAATAGAGTCTATCATAATGATTATAAAAAAAGTTGATTTGTTTAAATGCTAATTATTTAATGTGGGAAACTTGCAAACTGTTTTATTGTCACGTTTCTTTGTCAGACAGAATTCTTGCTTCGCCCCTTGCCCAGATATTGATGGCAGTAATGCTTGTCAAGTGAACAGATATAATTGTGAATCCCCATGTTTTGAACTGTGGTGAGTAAGACGGAATCGTTGCTTCGCCCCGTACATAGATCGGAAGAAAGTTTGGGGAAAGTCAGGCAGTGTCACACATCATGATGCCTTGTTGTTAGGAAATATTTATTTGTAAATTATAACAAAGCATAACAAAGTATAATAAAGTATAACAAAGGAAAATTATGAGTTGGAAAGGATTGTTCAGTTTTCTGTACAGTGTATTCATGGAAAGTATTAGGAAATGTGGGTGAGTGTTTGCTTTTTTTATGTTTATAATAACGATTATCGATTTAACTAGTAGGCAAAGGGAGGGTGTAAAATCAAAGTTAACCTTAGACTGGAAGTAAGTTAGTAGAAGAGAAGATTCCTTTTTTTCGATATAATGTTTATAACTAAATTTTACATTGTAATATGCCACCTGTTTATTATTTTTTGTTTATAGAATAGATAGCTACTGGTTATTTTTGAAATGACAGTTGTAGCTGAACCTTAAGACTGTTAAGTCATGCTAGTCAGATTAAAATTGCGAAAGTCAAAATTGGGATTGCTCAGTTTCCTGAAAATCCAAAACTCCAGGCGGTGGGGGTGACGCAAGAGTGACATTATGATCATTTGTATTAGAATTGATATTGACAAATTGGCATTATCGATTTAGTTTGTATATATTGCATTTAGTACTTGATTAAATATCTTTATGGTAACAATAATAATGACAATGAAAATGATGATAATGATGATATTAAGAATATTAATAGTAATAATAATAATAATCATAATGATAGTAATAATGATAATAATGATAATGATAATTATATCAATGATAACAGCAACGACAATAATAATGATAATAATAGTGACAATGAAAATGATTATGATAATAGTAATGATAACAATGATGATGATCATAATAGTAGTAATAATAATAATGAAAATAGCAACTGATATTGATAACAATAACAATACTAATTACATAAAGGAAAATAATATAATAATAGTAATAATAATATTCACAATCATAAAGACAACAATAATGATAATAACATTAACAATGATAGTAATGATATTAATAAGGAGGATGGACAAGTAACAATAATAATAACAATAAAGATATTCATGATCATTTGATAATAATGATAATCATAACAATAAAAAGTAAAGAAAAAAATAGTAACAGTAGTAATGGTAATGATAGTAATGATAATGATTATAATAAAATAATACTGATATTGGTAATGATAATAACAACAATAATGATCATGATAGTAATGATAACATTGATAATGTAATGGTAGTAATAGAAATGATAATAATAATACTACTACTAATACTAATGATGATGATAATAATAGTAATAATAATAACAATAATATTATATATCCATGATGATAATGGTGATAATGATAATAGTAATGATAACAATGATAATAGTAATAATAAAGAATAATATAGAAATAATGATAGCAATGATAACATTGATAATAATAAGGATAACAACAATGAAAATCATAATAAGGCTAATGATGATGATAAAAAATAATGATGATAGTAATAATAACAAAAATAGCAATAATAATACTAAATATAATGATAATAGTTATACTATTATTACTTCTATTACTACTACCGGCAATGATAATAGTTATTATAATGACAATAGAAGCAATATTAATGGTAATAGAAATGGAAATAATAAGAATAAAATATAATAACAATACCGATGATAATAAAGATAATGATAATGATAACAATAACAATAACGATTACAGTGTTGGTGATAACAACCTTTACAAAATGTTAAAATTCTCATCTTACCATCCTCCTCCCATTATCATCGTCATCACAACAATTTTTACCACTACTATAAGCTTCCACTGGTAATAATAGTAATTGCAGATATTACAACACGTTGGCCTGAGTTTTATACAAAGGTCATTTGTTGTAAGAAAATTGGTAATGTAAGTTTTATATGTTGGAGATAGCGATGATCTTATGGATGAAAGTTACGTGGTGTTCTGTGCTATTTTAGACCTTATTGGAGTATGAGCTGTCCCATGGTGGGGGAGTGGTGGTAGTGGAGGGAGGAAGGAAAAGGAGGAGAGGATGGAGGAGTTGGAGGAAGAGGTGGAGGCAAGAGGAGGACTGGGAGGGGGAGGAAAAGGAGAAGCAGGAGGAGGGGGAGGAAGAGGAGAAGAAGAGGAAGAGGAAAAAAGAGGAAGAGGAAAAAGAGGAAGAAGAAGAAGAAGAAAATGAAGGAAGAGGAGGAGAAGGAGGAGGAGGAGGACTACGACGAGGACTACGACGACGACGACGAGGAGGAGGAAGGAAGAAGAAGAAGAAGAAGAAGAAGAAAAAAGAAAAAGAAAAAGAAAAGAAGAAAGAATCGAAAAAGAAAAAGAATAGAGTAAAGAGGAGAGGAAAAGGAGGGGAGGGAGAGA
>NW_020871993.1:244535-254535 GCF_003789085.1 Penaeus vannamei
AGACAGATTTAATCCTGAAATCGCATTACAGGTGCCGCACAAATGGCCCCCGCGTGCTAATTGCTGATAATTACTGAAGGAAGAAGAGAGGAAGTGAGGAGAGAGAGAGAGAGAGAGAGAGAGAGAGAGAGAGAGAGAGAGAGAGAGAGAGAGAGAGAGAGAGAGAGAGAGAGAGAGAGAGAGAGAGAGAGAGAGAAGAGAGAGAGAGAGAGAGAGAGAGAGAGAGAGGAGGAGAGAGAGGAGAGAGAGAGAAAGAGAGAGAGAGAGAGAAGAGAGGAGAGGAACGAGAAAGAGGATGAGAGAGAGAGAGAGACGAGAGAGAGAGAGCGAAGAGAGATGAGAGAGGAAGAGACGAGAGAGAGGAAACGAGAGATGATGAGGAGAGAATAGAGGAGACGAGGAGAGGTGATGTGAGTAGTGAGTTAAAATGCCTGAGAGACGACGAGAGAGGTTGAATGGAGGAGTGATGGAGACGGAGGACGAGAGAGCAAGTGATGGTTGGAAATGTCCGGATATTGGGGATAGTGGAACCGGAGAGAAATGAGAGAGAGAGTTGGGATGGGGAGGAGAGAGAAACACAAAAACCGACGAAAAAGTGCACTGGAGAGGAGAGAGCTTCATGTGAATTGGAGAGAAGATACGTAAAATGTGATATGGTTGATGGCAGAAGAGGAGTAGATCGATGATGTGAAGGAAAAGATGAGAGAGAGAAAGGACGAGAGAGAGAGAATGACGACGAGAGAGACGCAGAGAAATGAGAGAAGGAGAGGCAGAGACGACAGAGACATGAGATCCGAGAGATGGGAGAGGAGACGAATGAGGAGAGGAGGAGAGAGAGAGAGGGAGAGAGAGAGAGAACGAGAGAGAGAGAGGAGAGAGGAGGAGAGAGAGCGATGAGACAAGAGATAGCGAGAGAGAGGAGAGAGATGAGAGAGGAAAGAGAGAGAGAATGGATAATGAGAGAGGAGAGAGTGCATGAGACGAGAGAGACGACGAGAGTGATGCGACGAGAGAGTGATGAGGTAGAGGAAAGAAGCATCGAGAGAGGAAGATAGAGAGATGGGAGAGGAGAGGAGAAGAGAGAGAGAGAGATGAGAGGGAGAAGATAGCGAGAGAGGAGAGCGAGAGAAGAGAGAGAGAGAGAGAGGGAGACGGAGAGAGGAGAGAGAAGATAAGAAAGATGAGAGAAAGAAGGAGAGAGAAAAAGAGAGAGAGAGATGAGAGGAGAGGAGAGAAGAAGAGAGGAGAGAGAGGAGAGAGGTGAAAAGAAGAGAGAGAGAAGGAGGCGGACGAGAGAGAGACGACTGACGAGACAGGCAGAGACGCCGAGAAAAGAGAGAGAAGATCGAGAAGGGAGAGAGAGACGAAGAGAGAGACCGGGATGGGAAGGAAGAGGAAAAAAGAGAGAGAGAGAGAGAGGGCGGAAAGAAGACGCGACGGAAGAGTGAGAGAGAGAGAGAGAGAGAGAGAGAAGGATGAAGCCGAGAGAGACGAGAGAGTGGGAGAGAGAGAGGAGAGAGAGAGGTGGCGGGAAGAGATAGAGGGTGACAGGCCGGAGAGGACCGAGGACCAGAGAGAAGAGAGAGAGAGACGATCGAAGAGGGAGAAGAACCGAGAGAGAATGAGACATGGAGATGGAGCGGACCAGAGATGGAAGACGAGAGGAAGAGAGATAGATGAGAGAAAGAGAGAGAGAAGAGAGCGAAGAGAGAAGACAGACCGAGAGAGAGAGAAAAAGGAGAAAAAGACCAAAGGTAGATAGATAGGAAAAAATAGATATATGGATAGATAGAGAGAGAAGAGAGAGAGAGAGGTAAAAGGTTAATGATTTTTGCGCTTTTATATTATCTGCATACTTAGGTACCAATAAACAAAAGAAAACACATAAAATAAATCAAAACGTGATAAAGAACAAGCACTCACAGAGACATTAATGAACATAAACTTCCACAAACAAAGGCACCACACATAAACTCCCAATCATGAACTCATAAACGTTAATAAACATATCCAAACGCAGTGCGGCATTATCATCACAAGCATACACACCCACACAACGATTCTCACACCTAGACAAGTATACTAGTAAATACGGCCATTCATAAACGCAAACAAAAAACGATAAGAAGTACGCACATGCTGTAAATTTCCCTCCAAACACACACACACAATCACACAAACACATTCACACACACACACAAACAAATACACACACCCTCACACAAACACACACACACACAAGCACGCACATAAGCCCCCCCACAGACATAAACACCCCCCACACAGGTTCGGCGGTGGTGTTCCGTTTTTATAACTTGTGTTTACTGTTGGCTGGGAGAAGAAAGACAGAATGTGTTATTATTATCTGTGGAGGAGGAGTCTGGCTGCTGGTGATGAGTGCATAGCGTGACCACGGTGCTACTGGTGGTGATGAGGACATAACATTACCCTGCTCGTACACTTGGTGATGACTGTGTGTTTGGAGAATGTTGGAGTTGAGTCGGAGAGCTTCCGTTCAGCGTGTCTGTTTCTCTTGTAAGTGGTCTGTTTTTTCTTGTAGTTCTTGGTCTCTCTCTCTCTCTCTCTTTCTGTCTCTGTCTGTCTGTCTGTTTGCTCTTTCCCTCTCCTACTCCCTCCCTATCTCTCTTTCTCTCCCCCCCCATCTCTCTCTTTCTCTCCTCCCCCCCCTCTTTCTCTTTCTCCCTTCTCTCTCTCTCTCTTCTTCTTCTTTGTCTGTCTGTGTGTATGTCTCTCTCTCTCTCTCTTACCCGCCTCTTTTTCCCTCTCTCTCTCTCTCTCTTTCTCCCTCCCGCTGTTTGTCTGTGTTTCTCTCTCTCTCTGTATCTATCAATCTCCCCCCTCTTCTCTCTCTCTTCTTTCTCTGTCAGTCAGTCTGTCTGTCTGTCTCTCTCTCTCTTCTACCCCTCTCTTTTTCCCTCTCTCCTCTATCCCCTCCCTCTCTAACTCTATTTCTTCCTCTGTCTGTCTGTCTGTCTGTCTCTCTCTTTCTCTCTCTCTTCATTCTTCTTTCTCTCTTTCCGTCTCTCTCTTTCTATTTCTCTCTTTCTCTCCTGTCTGTCTGTCTGTATCTCTCTCTCTCTCTCTCTCTCTCTCTCTCTCTCTCTCTCTCTCTCTCTCTCTCTCTCTCTCTCTCTCTCTCTCTCTCCTCTCTATATATATATATATATATATATATATATATATATATATATATAACACAACACACACACACACACACACACACACACACACACACACCACACACACACACACACACACACACACACACAATACACAAACATATACATATATATATATATATATATATATATATATATATATTATCATACCCTTTCTCTCTATTTCGTCTTTCTTCTTTGTGTAGATGGTAGAAAAGGAAGAAGATGCAAATAAGGAGATAATGAAAGTACAGAGAGAAAAAAAAGGAAAATGGGTGTTTAAGGGAAAGCACCGGAAAATGGGGCAGCAGACTGAAAAGAATAGGCAAGAGGAAAAACAAGGAAAAAACAAGCATGACGATCGGAAAAAAAGAAGGAGAATGATAGTGAGAGTCGAAGCAGAGAAAGAGAGAGGAAGACTGAGTAAAGAGAGTAAAGAGAAGAAATAGCGGAGGAGATGCACTGGAGAGAGAGAGAGAGAGAGCGAGAGCAGAGAGAGCACCGAAGAGAGAGAGAGAGAGAGAGACGAGAGAGAGAAGAGAGAGAAAGAGAAGAAGAGAGAGAGAGAGAGAGAGAGAGAGAGAGAGAGAGAGAGAGAGAGAGAGAGAGAGAGCAGAGAGAGAGAGAGAGAGAGTATGAGAGAGAGAGAGAGAGAGAGAGAAGAGAGAGAGAGAAAGAAAGAAAGAAGAAGAAAGAAAGAGAGAGAAGAGAGAGGAAGCCGAGAGGAGAAGCGGCGGGTCCGCGGCCGCCGCTCTCCGCTGCCCCTAATGACGGGTTGGCGCGCCTCAGAAATGGCGGCCCAGGTAGATCGAGAGACCAAATTGGTGTTTTAAGGTACGAGCCGAACCGCAGAACCCGGTCGTTTGCAGAAGTGGATTAATCGGGAGCCCGAGATGGACGGCCGGGTCCCTCAGCCGCTGCACAAGGGCAAGGCGGGAGGGAAGGGGAGGGAAGTGACCGGGGAAGGAGGGAGGGAAGGGGAGGGAAAAGAGGGTAGGAGGAGGGAGGGAAGGGGAGAGAAAGAGGGGGAAGAAGGGAGGGAGGAGGGGAGGAAACGGGAAAGAGACAGGGGGAAGAGAGATAGTGGGAGGAGAGAAAGAGAGAGAGAGTGAAAGAGAAAGAGAGAAAGAGAAAGGGAAAATGATATATATATATATATATATATTATATATATATATATATATAATATATAATATATATATATATAATATATATATAATATATATATATATATATATATATATATATAGAGAGAGAAGAGAGAGAGAGAGAGAGAGAGAGAGAGAGAGAGAGAGAGGATACGTAAAGGAAAGAGAATGGACAGAAGGAAGGGTTGTAAACCAGTCCACTGTAAGAGAGAAGCGCCAATCAGCCCTGTACAATTACACTCTGCGATCCGCCTGCAATCAAGCATCTACAACACTGGCAGTTGTCCGATATTTCTCTCATGGTCACTTCTCACCTTATCCAATTCCGTAAAAAAACGACTATTTTCCAAACACTGCTAGCCTTTCCTACGGTTGTAAAGCCTCCTTTGTATCATTCATTCAAAATTCCGAGGAAATGGCATCGAAAATGATCTCGGTTCTCGGTTGCTCACCTGTGTCCTTCTTTCGTTCGCACCGATCAGAAATTTGAGTGACGGAAGTGGAGGACGCTTTGCGATGGTAGCAAAACATTTTTTTTATATAAACGGGATCTTTCGATGTCTTATTTTTATTATTATTATTATTATTTTTTTAATCTAAAGGAAGATTTTTATACGAATAAGAGTAGAGATATAATGATGTTTGTTCGAGAAAAAAAGTTTGATATAGAATCGCAGAAATTTCACGCAGATAAAATCATTCTTTGCATTCGGCATTTTCATTTCAGTCTATAAGCAGTGGAGAATGAGCTACTAATTTTTGTCTTTCTATCCTTTTTTTAGCCGTGGCATCGCCTCCTCCGCTCCAAACCGAGGCCTGGAGAGAAGTACTTGCGGTTGCGGAAGACACTAATTGAATGGCGAAAAGATGCGCTGAGGTGGAGTCTTACTCGAGTTACAGGGTTTTATCAGCTGACTGGTGATTCTAAGCTCATCGTGTTTATCAATGGCGAAACAACGGCTGTGGGAAAGGAGGCAAGGGTTCTTTCACGGTCCTCATTCCTGGCTCTGGAAAAGCTGTCCTGAAAGACTGGAACCGATTTCGATGGGCTAAGGTGTTATCGGTTCTCAAATCTAGCGCGGAATATACTATGAGAAGGAAAATCCTGAGTATGTGTAGGCCAAGCGAATCGTAGGATTATGAAGCCGGACAGCAATATGCATGAATTATGGAGAAGGAGCCTGGTGGTCTGAGAACCACAGTGATGACAAACTTCTCCTTTGTTAATTATAAAGTTTTTGGGCCACAGCAAAAAAGACGGAAGATCTTGGAAGTTGTTTAGACCAAGCGAAAGAGTACTTTGTCTTCTCTAACAATGAGTTTGTAGATGCTAAAATGCTACAAATGCAAAACATCAGTAATGTTAATCTAAAACACCCAGAGGCATTTTGGAGACTTCTTACGTAGAATTACACCAAGCAGCAAGATAAGCAACAGCAAACCGCACTGAAGTTTCTTGGAGCTGCTCCCTGGCAGTCAAATCACCACTTCCCAGAGACAAACAGGTGTTCCGCAGTTCCCCCAAAATGTGAATGGCTAGCTGGAGTTGCGCCGCAGAGTGAGTGACGACTCCAGCCTGGACGGAGGTGAAAGCCAGCATGAAAAAAGAACCTGTGATCAACAGATGCACTCGTAAAGCCGGCATTAGCTAGGTGAGAAATTTGTCAGGAAATCATGATACGCTGGCGGGTGCTTGTCCTACCGCTGACATTTGCTGATTAGCTGACAAACGCAAACCTTAAGATGTGGATCGCACTTCCACATTCTTCATCCGAGAATGACACCTGAATGGCAACGTTCTGCCATGCTTGCTTTCCGACAAATATTGCAATCCCACAATATGAAGGATTTTTGACACTACAATAAGTATCTCTGTCAGACACAAGATTACCGGAAGTAGCCTATTCAATCCAATTTTCCTAGTTAGAATGGCCTGCCTGGGTAAATGTAAGCCATCTGTTATTTGCATTGCCATATGATTTTGATTGGCAATGGAAGCTGTTTTTTCTTTGCCATAGAATGCTTCCGAGCCTGTAATTGATTTTTGGAAATGTTTCAAGGTCTTGTAATATATATATATATATATATATATATATATATATATATATATATATATATATATATATATATGTATATATATACTTATACACACACACACACACACGCACACGCACGCGCGCACACACACACACACACACACACACACACACACACACACACACACACACACACACACACATATATATATATATATATATATATATATATATATATATATATATATATATATATATGCATGTTTATACACGCATACACACACAAATGACGAATAAGCACATGGCAGTGTAAACAATGAATAGACATATGACCATGGTTTGCAGTTACGGAAGGAAGTTTTGAAGTATAATAATGGTATTAATCAAAAGAGAACAATTGATAGCCACTGCGACAAGGAAAACCAGGGGTCAGGGTGCTAAAGAGAGAGAGAGAGAGAGAGAGAGAGAGAGGAGAGAGAGAGAGAGAGAGAGAGAGAGAGAGAGAGAGAGAGAGAGAGAGAGAGAGAGAGAGAGAGAAAAGTTCGAAAAAATTGAAACTTGGGGCAGCCTTGAGGTGATCTTTGTTTTTTCCTTTACCATCTAGAGAGGAGAAAGTGCGCGGGTGGGCGGGGCGGAGGGCGATGCAACACTGGGAGAGGAAAAGAGGCGAGCGAGGTTATATATGAGCTCGAAAGTGGACGGACCGAAGGAAGGGAAGATCGAAATAATGTGAATATTTTTGGGTGTATGTTTGTTGATTATTTTTGTTGAAGAAGTGAGATTGCGGAATGAGAAGAGGGAATCTGTAGAGGAAATACTTGCTTTGTAGTCTAAGGGGATTAGACTGATCCAATAAAAGTTGCAGATAAAGATAGCACACACACTCACACACACACAGAAGATAAAAAAGATAAAACGCGGTGGAAGTCGACCGTCCGCGACCCAAGACCTCCAATATGAATTTCCTTTACTGCATCAAGTTCAAGTTCAATGTTTTCATTTTCTATTATTATCTCTCTAGATCATCTAATTTCGTCTTCCTTTATCAGTCAATGAACACTTTCTCCTTTATCTTTGTCTTTAATTTAGAAACTGTTTCGACACCATTTAACTCCATCAGCAATCGATAATCCTTTCATTGGCATAGTCTACTTCCATCTGAATTGTTTATCTTTTTTTCTTTCTTAAAATACCACTTTCGAAAATCATTACTTATTTGACTTTCTCTCCATTTTCGCTTCTCGCTGCTTTCTCATGATCTGATTTCCCGAACCCTGATCTTCCTTTCGTCATCTCTCGCACAGCCTCCCAAAACCTGTTCCATTCACTACATCGCTCTCTCTCTCTCTTTCTCATTCTCTATATCTATCTATCTCTTCCTCTCTCTCTCACTCACTCACCTCTCTTTCTCTCTCTTTCTCATTCTCTATATCTATCTATCTCTTCCTCTCTCTCTCACTCACTCACTCTCTCTCTCTCTCTTTCTCCCTCTTTCTCTCACTCACTCACTCACTTTCTTTCTCTCTCTCTCTCTCTCACTCACTCACTCACTCTCTTCCTTATTCTATTTCTTTTCGTTTCTCTTCCCCTCTTTTCTTTTCCTCTCCTTCCCCCTCTTCCTTTCTTCCCCACTCCGTCTCTTCTCTTTCTCTCACTCTCTCCTTCTTTCTCCCTCCGTCTTTCCTCCTCTCTCTTCTTCCCTCCCTCCCTCGCACTCACCTCTTTTCCTCTCTTTTCTCCCCTCCTCCCTCCCTGCTCTCTCGGCCTCTGCACCCAAGCCAAGAATGCTACTCCGCGCATCGTAAAACGCCATTATATCTAACTCGGGAAGACGTTAAAGCGCATTCAAACCCATCACGAAGCAATTGAGCGCGCATTCGGATCTTTCTCGCCCTCTTGGGACCCAAGTTTCTTGAATTTATAGATCCTGTAGTAGCTTGCGAGGTTCCCGAAGAGGAGGAGGGGAAGGAGGAGGAAAGACGACGACGACGGCGACGACGACGATGATAATGAGGAGGAACAGGATGAGGAGGAAGAAGATGAAGAGGAGGAGGAAAGGCAAAAAAGAAGGAGAAGGAAAAGACGAAGAAGAAAGAGAAGGAGAAGAAGGAGGAGGAGGAGAAAGGCGGCAAGGAGGAGGAGAAGAAGGTGGAAATGAAGACATTCAAGGGTAAGGAGGATGCGGATGAGGAAGAGGAAGAGAAAGAGGGGAGGAGGAATAGAGAAAAGAAAAAAAATCTGAAACGAAGTCACAAAAAAACGAAAAAATATGAAACAAAGAAAGAGACAAAAAGAAAACAAACAAAAACAAAAGCAAAAAACAAAAAGCAAAGAGTTGGCGAAGGTGCAGGCGAGCAGGGCCACGCGGAGGGCGCCATCTTGCGGCAGGGGCTACTTGGGCCCCCAGAGGAAGCGTCGGCCGGGCGCGGGCGGGCGCCGGATGGTCAGGCCGTTACTGGTAATGACTGGGGTGTCGAGGTCCGTGATTTGTGTTTTGCGGCGCGCTGTCCGTTGGCTAATGCGCGCCCGATAGCAAGGATTGGGACTCTAAACACACAGCGCTTGACGGAGGAGATCGGAAGGAGTAAGCGCTGCGGTAAGAGGATCGCAGGAGGGAGGGAGGGTCGGGGATCGGGGGGGGGGCACAGGAAGAGGGGGTAGGGGTAGGGGGAGGGGAGGGAGGGAGGGGTGGAAGGGGAAGGGATAGGGGAGGGGGAGAGACTGTCAGGAGGGGGGGGGCGGGGAGGGGGAAGGGGAGGAGGGGGCTAGGATGAAGATGATTGGAGAGTCCGATAAAACTCGCCATGAATTCGGTTAGATTTGCGATCAGCTAATCCCTCGGAGGGACAATCGTTTGCATATAAAGATTATGAAAGTATACACTGGCGCTCGAGATTGCCGCCCAGACGCCGCGAATGACGGTGAAAACGCAGATTCCTGATCAATGTATCAGGTAATACGGAGATTTTCATGCACTTATACCAAGGAATGGTAGAATTAAACGAATTAAACTAAATATGCAGAAATAAGAACGGACAGAAAGGAATAAAGAACTAATATGTAATACATCTCCTTCCCCCACCATCTTGTCTACGGTTGATTTTAAAAAGCGATCTCCATCACACGTTATTTGCTTTGGAAAGGCGAGATCTCTGGGAGGCGAGAGTGATCGCGCGTTTGGCTGTTTCTCTGCCTCTGTTATTATAGTCTCTTTCTTCAACTTGTGTATCATTATCCGGTAACCACGTGGATATCATATTCCTGTTTGATCTAGCTCTTTGTTTACGAGACCAAGAATGCAGACTTGGCGTTATGCGTCGAGCGTTTGTCTCGGGGTTTGTAAGGAGCAATAGAGGCCTTCGTCAAGATGTTCGGGTTAAAGGTGAGGACAGCAAGGACGTTGGTATCATCAGGTGGAAGCGTTTGCCAATGGGTGAGTCGGTTGCTTCATCTATTGGCCTTTTTACTTCTATCTGTGGTAGATTATTGATATCGTTTTGATAGATTGTCAAGGAAGCAATATCAACTTGTAAAATGTGACACCACACATAAGCACATACAACTAAACATCTGCAGACACACATATACCTACCTACACACACACACACACACACACACATACGCAAACACACGCACA
>NW_020871993.1:294460-296960 GCF_003789085.1 Penaeus vannamei
CACACATACACACACACAACACACACACACACACACACACACACACAACACACACACACACACACACACACACACACACACACACACACACACACACACACACACACACACACACATACATATATATATATATATATATATATATATATATATATATATATATATATATATATATATATTATATATAAGGAAAAGAAATAGTATGCATGAAAAGGCAGACATACCGAAGTATGGGTTCGTTTCACCGTAGATTTTACCCCCACTTGGCCTTGAGGAGAGGATAGCTGCAGACATGATTCATCTGCCAATGATAACGAGTTTATAATTTTCTTAATATTCCATTCCTTCACACTCCATTATCGTTTGTATCGTTTTTATGTTTTATTTTTCACGTTTATTATCATCGTTTCGGTCGAACCAGTTGCTAACGTATGGTCTAATCTCCAGGAAATCCTGTCATTAAGTCCAGGCATTTCATATCATTATGAAGACTATTTATAATCTGTTTTCTCTCTTATTTTCCCTTCTCTTCCTTTTCCGCCATTCTTATTACTATGGATATTTCATACTTATTGCTATCATCATTCGTAATGGCATCAGTATCATCATTATCATCGTCACTGTTATTCTTATTTCATTATCATTAATGCTGTTTTATTGTTATCATCATTAATATCATTATTGTATAATCATTCCTATAATGATAATAACTAGTATCATAGCTATTACATTATTGTTATCATTTTCATTATCATTATTATCAACATCATCAAGTTCATCATAATCATTACTATTATCATTATCATATCAAAATTACTACCATTTTCATCATCATCATCTTTATCTTCACTGTCATCAACATCGTTGTTATTATCATTATTATTGTCATTATCCTTTTCATTATTATTGTTATTATTACTATTATTATTATTATTATTATTATTATTATTATTATTATTATTATTATTATTATTATTATTATTATTATTATTACCATTATTATCATCATCATCATCATTATTATTATTACTGTTTTTATTATTATCAATATTATTATCATTATTACTATTATCATATCATTATTGTTATTACAATGATTATCATTATTATTATTAGCAGTAGTATTATATCATCAATAATGTTATCATTACTATCATTATCTTTATTGTTATCATTGTCATTAAATATCAATTTAATTTTTTTTATCCTTATCATTATTCTTCTTCTTATTATTATTTCTATCATTATCATCATTATTACTGCCGCTAATATCAAAATTATTATCATTAGTAATTGATATTACGTTTGCGATGATTAATGATATTATCTCTGGATCCATGGAGGCCCCTGGCACGCAGCCGCCGCACCTGCTGCCACTCGGCCGGAGACGCCACTCGCCCTCGGCCGGAGACGCCACTCGCCCTCGGCCGGAGACGCCACTCGCCCTCGGCCTTCGCTCTGCGCGTGAACCAGGACTCGCCTGTTTGAGCAGACTCTCCTCGGAACCGAAGACCATGACTGGCAACGCTGCGAGGAGACCTGTTCCTGTAGATGTTACTGGAGCCGGATTTGCACTTTCAACTGGGAGCTTGCAAAGGAGTCCCCAACTTGAGGGAAACTGTCTTTGCTGTTGCACACTGTTCAAATCCATCGCTTTAGGCGAGACCTTCTTTCCCAGTGTAGCGTGGCTCTAAACAATCATAACAAGTTTGCGTTTGCAATGATGTCCGCTGTACCATTGCATTGCATATTGTATATATATATATATATATATAGATACATATAATATATATATATATATTTATATATATATATATTATATATATATATATATATATATATATATATATATATATATATATTATATATAATCTGCCACATTTCCCCCAAACCAGTGTGCGGTAGAGTCCCCAAAGGAATCTTTTTTTATTCAGTTCAAATTACAGTAATTCACGTCCATATGAAACATTAGCATTCATTTAAGTATACGAGTCTACCAATAAACCTTCAACCTTCCGGTAAAAACCAGTATTTTTAATACCAAAGAAGCCGACCCTGCTTGTGTGGTCTGCCGAGGGAGGGCGATGATAAACATTGCCTGCGCTAGCCGCTCCCTCCTTGCGAAACTATTTAAATCAAACCAATAATTTCAATGGATAATTATTATGAATTTACTCTAGTTCTAAATGCAGATTTTCTTATAATCATATGTTTTCCCCAAACAGAAATACGCAAATAAACAATTGCGGTGGACTTTGGCAATTTCGTCTCGGTCTCTGGCGATTCATTCATTCTTACATAAATGATGCTCGACAGTAGTATTAGCGTATCCGTTTCATTACCGTGAACATTATCGTGGTTAATGTCATTTCTCTCTCATTATTCGTAATATTATTATTATTGTAGGTATTATTGTTTTTGTTATTATTGATATCATTATCATTATCAGTACGATTACTTTTACTGGTATCAATATTTCATTTATCAATTATTTATTGTT
>NW_020871993.1:304460-309460 GCF_003789085.1 Penaeus vannamei
CCTGGCTGATTTCTGTATCTCACAAACCTCATTACATAGAGACGCACAAAAACAAGACCAGCAGGATGGTCGTGGTAGCTGGAATGAGACAAACTCCCTTGCAGCTCTAGGTTTTATTAGCAGCAGGCGAATTAAGGTCCAAGGGGTGAATGGCTCCTTGTTGGACGGGTTCGAACGTGCGTCCGATCTCAGGAAAGAGAAAAACTGGAATTGGAGCACTCCGATTTGCCGTCTTTTTCATTCAAATCAAGTGACATTCGATGATTATGCTTCGTTTTTTTCTCCTTTTTTTAAGCTCATATTTAATATATGTTATTGTTTTACACTATTTTATTATCTCTTCTTAATAGGTACTTTGAGAGTCGGAGTTCTCCAAAGTTCAGGGTGGGTTGCCAGTTTTTCTTTTCCTGAAACTGGACGGACTATAGTGGCGAGGCTCTAAGGAGACTTCGTCCTGTGGATGGGGTCAAGGTCTGGCCTCGTGAAGGGTCAGTTTTAGCAGATCGTATCTGAAGGAACAGGGCTACAGAATTTCAGATTTTTTTCTCTTCATAAGGACACCTGTGGACATGAGAGGAAATGAAAATTAAGGTGTCATGATCTTAACTTGCCCACAAGACATTATAACCCATAAGACACACAAAACTGAAACACATACGCGCATACATGTCAACACCAACGATTATGAAAAAAACTCATATTGTAGACGTCATGCATTCTCTCAAAACTTCACTGAAAAAACACGGGATGTAGATTTGTGACCCCCCCCCCCAAAAAAAAAGGAGAGAAAAAGAGAGAAAAGGAGATCACATTGGTGTATAGACAGGTTCGAACAGCGTTTTGGATTTGAAGACAAAATGGAAGGAAGACTTGAGCCCCTTTGCACACTCACAGAAGTACGCATTGCAATGAATGATACATAAAGAATGTTTTATACGATGTTTCTAAGCTCTCTTGTCGGTTATCATTTGCTGAAATTTGATTAAATTTCCCAAGAACACTTCTTTTGAACTGTCACTATGAAGATTAAATATGCGCTATAAATGAAAGAAGTATCAGCATATGTAAATTGTAATACTTCCAATAAAGCTAAATTGGTCTCCCGGATGTAAAACATATACCGCAATAGATGCCCTCGTGTTTATGGGAGCTGGATATAAATTGAAACTAATGACAAGTCAGGAAACAATTCCTTTGTTCAACGATTACTATGTAATAACATCATGACAACTCTAATCAATAGATTTTAAATGATGTGTAACTGACATCCACCCGTAAAATTCATTCTCCCGATGTCTTTCGCTCCCTTTTATTGATTACTCTCTGCATTTCTCAAATTTATTTATTCATCTATTTGCCTTTCCACTCTTTTTCCTTCTCCTTTACTCCCTCTTTTTATACAATCATCTGTTGCCTCCCTCCCATTCAGGCATCACTAGCCTCCCTGATTTATCTGGATTTTCAAGTGCAAACTAAAAGGTTCCACTCTCCCTGTTCCCTGCAACATCTTGGGAAATACCTGTCCATTCCGCGTCAGACAAAATAACTCCACTGACCTATCGCTGTGACGTCAACAAGGCACATTTCCGTGGTTGGGCGCAGTTCAAGGACGGTCCATGAGAAAACCACTTATCTGATTAGATTAACTTGCTGATGAGCATTATAGAATTATGATCATAAATTAATTTTTGCAGATTAAGAATGGAAATGACCAGTACTACCTTATCCTCGTGGCTGGAGAAATAAATAATCTAACCTAATCCAGTCTTCCACTAAATATCTCCCTATCTGCTATTTTCTCTTCATAGACAACACTGTAAGCATTTGCATTTTGAAGACTTGCGTTCTCACAATCATTAAAAGAATCCTTCCATCTTTAGTGACTGAGAAACGCATTCACTGATAATTCCGTAAATTTCTGTTGTAAGAATAGAATTTTAAAGGTATTTAGTAGTCAAAATATTGAATTGTCCAATTAGGCAAGGCTGTTTGATATCTTTCGTGATAATAAGTACAAGCAGTGTGATTTTGTGATTCACATCCTACAGTGCCGATCTTGAGTCAGGTAAGTCACTGATCACCACGGAATCACAATCTGTTGGAAGTAAATTCATGCGATTCGTAAGGATTCATTCCCACATTGGAACACGGGTACATGGTTGTGATCTTGCAAATCACTTGATTGAAGGCTATATGGATATGCATTACAGGTTGACCTCATCACCAAATTTCTCATCGGTTCTATTATGGAACCCTAAGACTATGATAAGGTTTAGCAAATAGTTTTCCTATGAAAAAGGTGTTTGAATAGGAAGCTTGATATGGTTGTTGTTTGAATTGGACTTGGGCATAGGTGTCTTTGTTAGAAATTGCAACAAGTAATGGAGAAGAGGACCATAGTCCATTTTCAAACGATACTGAAGAAACATTTCATTTTACACAGGGAATGTTTTATTATCTATATTTTCATTGATTGATATGGCTTATTTCGATGGAAGTAAAAACGAAATACACAAATGCTTCAGCACTCTCAGATGTAAAATTGAGCTCCATGTGGCCTAGTTAAGACAAAGTAGTTCTAACCGAGATCGGAAAAAAGATAAAGGCAAAAGGCGACAATGAAATTGATAACGACTTCAATAAACAATAAGGGACGGAATAGTGATGTCCAATATGGTAACTAATATGGTAACCTTTTTCCGCAGCTAAGAAGCCCATATGCAGTTACTACCAATTTAGTCACAGGAAGACCTCATTTTCTGTACGGTGATGTGTAAAAATAGAAACATAAGAATCTTAAATGTTTTGAAAGCATCAGGAGTTAAGAAATAATGTTAAAGATGTTTTATATGTCCCACATGGTGGCTGCGACTCGCGATGGCTGTTCAATATGTTTGTTTTGTCGTTTTGTATATTTTTCAATAGATGTAAATTGTGTTTTAGCATTTTCTACGAAGTGTTTTTGATGTTTTATTACTATTGTTATTATCATTAGTTTATTTTCTTTTATCCCCCTGTTAAAATATTTACATATATGCATATATATTGTGCAAAATTCACCAAATGCTTCGTCCAAGGGAAGGGCATACCGCTGGCAGACCGAACCAGGAGGAGGGTGTACGCATTCGTGAGAACAGCAGGCGGCAGAGTTTATTATCTCAACATCGCCACTTTTCTTATGTTGCAGATAAAATCATATTCCGTTTACCAACACTGATTATTTTATACTACCGAGACTATAAAGGTCTAGAATGGTCTGAGATATACTGCCATTACCAGTGATCAATAAGTCAACAGTATTACATTATTGAGCATTACCGTTCGTGCATATATAATTTATGTAATGTTTTGCTACATCACGATCTGATATATTCCGAGATTATACGATCGTAGTTGACTGCCAGCATTGCTAAATGAGCTAATTTTGCTAAAAGATCAACTTAATGCTGTGTAATTTATAGGCGCTATAAGAGGAAAGGGATACCTATAGTAATTTACGTAAAAAGGAGAGAGAAAGAAAAAAAAATGGTACGTCCAATTATACGTTCAAGTGTAAATCATCACCGCTGGTACTATACATACATGAATATATGAACATACAGACTAGCACTGCATATTATCCTGTCATCTCCGAAGGTATGGAAAAAGGGGCGTGGTCTATGTGAAATAGGGGGAACTTATGATGGCGTAAATTATGGTAGAAGTAATAATTCCGATAACAGCAATGGTACTCTTATTGACAGACTTGCTGAAATAATACAAATGATGATTATGATCAGAATAACATGATTATTGATAATAACAGCAATAATGGTGAAAACCGCTGAAAAATGCGAAATACAAATCAAAACTACTATTGCTACTGCTACTACTACTACCACTACTACCGCTACCACTACAGCTACTACTGCTGCTGTTGTTGTACTACTACTACTGCTCTACTACTATACAACAACAACAACTACTACTATTACTACTACAACAACAACAACAACAACAACAACAACAACAACAACAACAACAACACAACTACAAACAACAACTACTACTACTACTACTACTACTACTACTACTAACTATACTACTACACTACTACTACACTACTCTACTACTATTATTATAACTACTACTTACTGACTATTAGCACACCACACACCACAACTACTAGTAATAATGATAAGGATGAAAATATGTTAATAAAAATCATAATAAGAGTAGTAATGATGATGGTGATAATGCCGGTAACCATAATGAAGATTATAGTAATATTGATAGTTAAATGATAATGATGATGATAATAATGAAAATAATGATAATGATAAAGAAAATAACGATGATAATGAAAATAATGATAATAATGAAAATGGTAATGATCATGAAAATAATGATAATTATAACAAATAATGATAATGACAATGATGATAATAATGATAGAACTAATATTAATAGAGAAAAGGATGAACGATGTAGATAATACCAGTACAGATAATAATGAGTAATGGCATTAATAATAATGAAATGAATCATGAACAGTCATGATAACATTAATGATACTACAGCATCTAAAGATAACAGTGATAATGATAGTCATGTATATATAGTAATAGATTAGAATAACAGAATATTGATTTATAATTATTTTACCGTTATTGTTTATTATCATGAATTATTACTATTGTTGTTGTTGCTGTTATTAGTATAATGATAAAAATAGTAATTATAATTTCCATTGCAGTTATTATTATTATTATTATTATCATCGTATGATTCTCATAATTGTTTTTATTATTATTATCATCATTATTACTATTATTATCACCATTATAATCCCATTAATATTATTATCCTCCTTTTATCATCATTATCATTTATCCTCATCATTCATTCATTCATCATCATTATCATCATACCATTATCATCATATCATCTATTCATTTATCATCATCATAATTATCATCATTATCATCATCATCATCATTATCATTACCATCATCATAATG
>NW_020871994.1:22500-27500 GCF_003789085.1 Penaeus vannamei
AAAGCAGCGGCGGACCAGGTTCTTGGCGAAGAGCTTTTTGGGATTAGAAATCACCTGCTGGTCCCTGGGCTGCAGGAGAGGAGTGACGTTGGGTGGACGGTAGAGAACCTTAAACTTGAACTCTTCGAGGATGTCATCTTCGAGGTTAGGTGGGTAAGAAGGTGCACTGTCTAGGGCGAGGAGGACTTGCAGAGGCAGGTTATCCTCCGGGAGATATTCCTCAACGTCAAGACCTAATACCAATTTCACCCATTCCACAAAGACCTCCCTGGTGACTTACGCCTCACTTAACCTCCTCCACATAAACCGGCAATTTTTTCCAAGAATCTTACGTGACAACAACCGAACGAGTGAGACACCGGATGACGTTGCGGCGTCCATCGGGGTTCGCCGTGCGCGCAATGAGCAGTGGGATCTGAAGCGCTCGGAACCCTATTCTAGCTCTCAGCAAAAAAGCAAAAAATCGGCCAAGGACGGCTCTTCAGTCAAGCTACATGTATATACACATACACACGCACCACACACACACTTCACACACACACGCGCGCCGCGCGCATACACACACACACACACAATATATATAATATATATATTATATATATATATATAATATATATAAATTATTATATATATATATTACATACACATAAAAATGCACACATACATATATATACACATATATGTGTGTGTATGTGTATATATATATAAATATATATATATATATATAATATATATATATATATAAATAAATAAATTAATATATATATATATATATAATAATATATATATTATATATATATATATAATAGCCATGCTGTACGGCCGGTTTGTTAAAATTGTGCCAGGCTCGACCCAATGAATATTTGTATAAACAGACATCTACATACACGGAAATAAAATGCATATCTATCGATCTACCAAATACATATATATTCATTTTTTTCTATCTGCACGGTAGATATGTATGTCTAGGCTGACAGAAATGCATTTATTTCTGTGTATGTGCATGTCTGTCTCATGAAAGTCTATTAGGTCGGGCCGGTAGAGTAGAATAAGGGTAACACCAGTAGTTTTTTTTTTTCTAATCCAGCCCTCATAGAATAATAAAAAAAAATTAATGCATGAGTTCATTTTTGTCACTAACATCGAGGGAGTGGTAGTGGCGTAGCTATACTCCTCAGGTTTCATTAAAATATAAAATGTATAAAATGAAATAACTTATTTACTTGTTTAAATTTGCACTAATTGTTTTTTGCCTGTACAAAACGTGTACATTTAAACGGAATTTACAAGCCTCGTTGGTGTCCCTCCTCCATAAGGTCCCGAGGGAATTCGTCCCTTTGCCATGCCAGTGGGCCGGATGGAGGGGGGTGGGGGGAATGAAAATGGTAGGGGTTTAACGACAACAGTATGACTGGCGAAGATAAATGGTTGTTATGCTGAAACGCAACATAATGATAGTATGACACACACTCGTAAGACATGGGGAGACATGCTGGGGTTATACGATGAGAAATGTAATGTGCGTGCAATATGTGACAAGTCGCTGTGCGTATCCCTTTACCATTTGATAAATTGTGATAGTGAGATACTTTTCGTTCACTAAACGCACTACAGACAATACGAAGAGACAAAGTGTTGTGATTTTCATATGCACTGCATGCACCGTTATTCTTACTGCAGCTTTGGTAATGGTTGACAGCCATTTAAATTCCAAGAGGCGGTAAATTCGGAAGTGACACCTAACACCGACTTCCGGCTGAAAACCGTTTTTTTTTTTTTTTTTTTTTTTTTTTTTTTTTTTTTTTTTTTTTTTTTGAAAGCGATAAATTCGGAAGTGACACCTAACACCGACTTCCGGCTGAAAACCGATTTTTCTGAAAGCTATCGCTGTGCTTCGAACGAATCTAGTAATCATTTCCATCGCAGACGAAGCACAGCTACGATATCGGTCCCGTCATCTGGGGAGGACATGGCAACTATTAAGGAAATTGCGAGGTAAAAGCAAATGGTCGAAGTTAAACTTTCAGTAATTCAGTTATTGCGAAGCACATTCGTAGTAAATGGAGGCTTTGCCCCCTAACTCCCTTTCAGGAGGGGCTCCCTAATCTGCAAAATCTTCACCTCGAGTGTTCCGACAGGACTGACCTCGGGCAAATATCTGGATCTCACGCCGATTTCTAACCTTGACCAATAAACCCGCCATGACCAACCTGCGAGTCGTCAAAATCGTCGTCATCGCTGCCGGCGGGAATTGCGACCTCTATCCGCTCTTTTTCGTTATTGCCATGAAATATTACATGCCAAAGGCGCAAGACCACTTTACACAAACCCTAGCAATAACAGAACTAATTCAAAATTCAACGGACTTCCCTTTGGGTCCAGCTTCTATTGTCACGTGATTATCTATTACAAATCTTATTGGCTCTCATAGACTGATCGCCAGAGTCTATTGACACGTCACGGCCATATGCAATTCCCATTGGCTCATTTGAATTCCTCCCTTACGTCATCCGCTACGACTGTTTCGTCTTCTCGCCAATGAAAGTATAATGGAGCGCCTAAATTTTTAGTTTTACACCCTTTCTCCTACTCTTATTATTAGTTGGCGAAGGAAATGCTATAGGAGAAGAGCGTTTTAGAATGTTACGTTCAATCGGACAAGGTCAGATTTTTTTTTTTTTTCAATTTTGGTGTTCTGCGCCATTTCCAATGATACCCAAAATGTTTTACTTCATCGAGAACACGAGAACATTCTTGCTTGCCGCCACTGTCAGTTTGTAATCAAACCCTCGACCAACGGAGATGCCATCAAGAGTCAGAGTTTCATCCTTGGACCCGTAATGACAGCAGCTACTGACGCTGCGCAAGTTTGCAGAGTTGGGCAAGTGCACACTCAAGATCATACTTTTATGGCAGAGCACACTTGAAAAAAGAGCGCGGTCACCATAAATGTTGCGTAAAAGGGCGTGACACCAGTGTTTATATAATATAATTCCAATTAATCATCAGAATATGAACCAGCAACAGAAATAGACGAATTATAAACGAAACTGAAATGTAAGTCAGACCAATTAAACAATTCTAAGATAAAAGCAAAACAACAATGTCACAACTGTCTGTACAAATGAAGTGCACACAAAATTTCAAATGCACGCTTGCGTACATGAATTTTTGCTTGTGCACACGAGAAACCGGTCACACTCAACAGACTGGTGCTAGAAAAAGTAACACCAGGAAATTTCAGTTGGCGCCCTGATGAGTGCAAGGATATTGGCACATCTGGTAGTCTTGCTATATTAAGAAAGGCGGCCATAGTGTGGTGATGTAATATTGCTGTAGTCTAATGGCGTGGAAAGCTATGGCGCTTCTATTTATTTTCTTCTTCTTTTATTTATTGAACAAGGTGACTTGTGCCAAATGGCGGAAACGCTTAAAACTGAAAATAGTGGAATCGTACTGGATTATATCTATATCAAATTTTTGTTTATTTATAAGCACTGTACTCATCGATAAAAACTAGCGATAATTTATCCTAGTATATCCTCAAATGAGTCCAATTTTCTTTTACAAACGACAGAAAACGTTTCCAATAGGTAAGGGGGGACCACATAAAATACCTAAAGTGAAAAGGAAGGAGAGGGAGGGAGGGAGGGGGGGGGGGAGAGAGAGAGAGAGAGAGAGAGAGAGAGAGAGAGAGAGAGAGAGAGAGAGAGAGAGAGAGAGAGAGAGAGAGAGAGAGAGAGAGAGAGAGAGAGGGAGAGGGAGAGGGAGAGGGAGAGAGAGAGAGAGGGAGAGGGAGAGGGGAGAGAGAGGGAGCAGGGAGAGGGAGAGGGAGGAGAGGGAGAGGAGAGGAGGGAGGGAGGAAGGGAGGAGGAGGGAGGAGAGAGAGAGAGAGAGAGAGAGAGAGAGAAGAGAGAGAGAGAGAGAGAGGAGGAAGAGAGAGAGGAGAGAGGAGAGAGAGAGAGAGAGTGGAGAGGTGAGAGTGAGAGAGAGAGAGAGTGAGAGAGAGAGAGAGAGAGAGAGAGAGAGTGAGAAGAGAGAGAGAGAGAGAGAGAGAGGAGAGAGAGAGAGAGAGAGAGAGAGAGAGAGAGAGAGAGAGAGAGAGAGAGAGAGAGAGAGAGAGAGAGAGAGAGAGAGAGAGAGAGAGAGAATCACTGAGGCAGAGAGAGAACAAAGCCATTACAAAATACTTTTCTATCTAGCCACCTAGTGTCCCGTTCGGTAAATTACAAAATAAATTCCTCCTTAACTCAATGACCAGATCACGCAACTTACCCATAACTCCATATTGTTGAGGTGTCAGTGTGTTGCCATCTCCTGCTTGTGTAGTTAACACAGATGCTACACTGATCCTGTCACTGCTAGCAGATATAGAGCTCTGTCTGTGCACAGAACGATGGAATCCTGGAGATATATTACCTCCTATGCTGTGAATCTCTGGAAAGTAATAACATTAATACATTTACTAAGTGCAAAACACCAAGAGCATAATAGAAATTGTTTTCTATATTTTTACAAGACATTTAGTGTTGTTTAGTAATATCTATATGTGCTTTGTATTCTAAAACAAACCAAGAAAGAGACTGCAAAAGAATAACTACTTTTTGCCATTCTAACAGTTAAATATTATGAAATATGAAATGGGCAGTCTACTATTAATGTTAGAAAACTTTTGAGGTATCTTATTGTGAACATACAAAGAACAGTATTGCCATACCATGACTTTAGGTACCTCATTATTGTAAACATGACGAAGATGATACTCGAGATGTTTTAAATTAAACAAGTAAAATGTTCACTGAACTTTTAGAAGTTGAAATCATGTAATTTATCCAAAATACAGTACCTGCCATCTAAATGATCATCCTAAGGGTGCCAATGTGTGAATGACCTCAAACAACATTAAAACTACACAAACATCTTTCAGAGTAGTTACCATAGGCAATTCTACAACATGGGTACACCTCCCTTCTTTCCCTTCATAAGCTTGAGCCTCT
>NW_020871994.1:32500-35000 GCF_003789085.1 Penaeus vannamei
ATAAGGTTATTGTATGTCTTACGCCCTAAACCATAGAAAATGCTGCTCATGGTGGTAGTATTTCTGTCATGTTAATACAAATTGAAGCTTATATAGTATTTTTTTCAACTGTAAGTGATGCATCCAGAAGTAAAGAACCTAGTAAGGGGATTTAGTAGACTCTCAGTGAGCACAAAAACTTACATAGCAGTATGATGTTTATAAATATAATTTTTGAAAATGCATGAAAGATACTCAATATGATTTTATATATTTAATCTGCAATCCTTTCTAACAGAGAAAAGTGGTTTGTTATTAAATGTCTGGACTGGTATAATACACTACAATGTTTCGTATGATCGTGAAGCATGTATATATAGAGATAAACTACGTTTGGAGATGACGTGTATCTATATGACTATAGATAGTCACCGTATTAGAGTATATCAACAGGCTTATTATCATATTGTAAGTTCACTGACAATACTGCATACTTCGCACAAAAAAAGTATTCAATGTATATTTTGTCTGATAGGAACACAGGCACGACAATTTCTTCTGTGCTTCGTAGCCACAGTAACGCGTTGATATGTCGGAGATATGGCTATAGACTCTTAAGCGAGATCACGTGATGCGTCATGCAAATCGGCCTTGTGTGCTTAATTGATTCAGACATTAGGTAAATGAATAATAGCCGTCTGAAGGTGTCATCACTTATGATTAAGAGAGCAGAAGGTGACCGACCTGCTCACACACTTTGCTCGCGTGCTACCAGGTGTGGTGCTTTCAGCGATATACATATATTAGATGCTGATGATATATGTGATGATCAAAGAATGATTCTTTTGACATCATTACTCGAAGTAAAAAGTTAAGAGGAGAGGGAAGTATAATACTATTATATATTCTATATATATTACACACACATGTTGTGTGTGCGTGTGTGTGTGTGTGTATGCATGTATACTGATATGGATTTAAGACGCTGTTTACTCTATATAGGATGTGTGTTAGTCCGCAGATCTTAATATACTTGTATCGAAACTGTGATTAGAAGGCTGAATATTATATCTTTTACATTGACGTGCATCAGACCTAACGACCGGAACCTGTATTGATATAGCCTAAGGAGAATTGATTATATCCAACCTGGTTGAAAGGCGTCCTGCTGTTGTTAAGGGTGATGGAATGAGGAGTGCAGAGGTGTGATAACTTTGTGTGGATGGTGTAAATAGAATATTATAGGCCTACTATTCGTGCATATAGTATTCAAAGTTGACTGAGTGGAATACTGTGTGAGTTTAACGTCTTTGCGATCTTATTTTTCTTATATGATAACTATTGCTAATAATAGGTTGAGGCATACACGATATAAGGAGTGATATATACTTCCGCTCTAAGTACATTTGTATAATAGTGAGTGAATTGTAATATCATCGACGAATGCTCTCCAACGTTTCTCTCATATGTTTCATAATAGGTGTGAATAAACGAGGCGAATGTATGACATCCTGTAATAAGACTTATCCTACCATACTAATTTAGCGTGTACAGGTTTTCCACCATAATTACGTATATATATATAGAGCCATCCGACACTTCCATCACAACAACTGACAATAAGCAATCTATCAAATCTCAATATGGCAATTAAACTTTTTAGCAGTATTCTCACTAATAATATTAAACACGTAGGATCAGATCAATATTATCTTTCACAAGTCTTCCTTATGTACTTGGATACTATGTTTATATATATACCCCATTAGCTATATACTTAATATAAATAAACTGATCATAACATACTGGTAATACTGCTACTCAACTTGCCCGGTTATTATCAATAAAATCGGTCAACTAATATACCCACTCACACCTTCAACTTTATCTGTCGTGTATACCAACTATTTATATAAACATAGCTGGTATTCAATATGTATATCTTTTAACGGTATAATAATAGTGTTGATAGGTAGTATGTTAAATATTTAGGATGTTTTTATAGTGAGTGTCATGATAACTGATATTTATCTGTATAAGCGCTCATACTGATACACTGTAAGTTACAGTTAGATTTTAATTAGATTGAAAGATTTATGAAGTAGATGAGAGTGTAGTAAGATGAGTACATATTAGCTCAATTGTATGAGCAACAAATTATATCGAACAAGCGTAGTCAGGTATGTTCTGTTATAGAAAGATTGAAGGTGTTCTCCGATTATATCAAGGATGGTGAGGATACTAGTTGCATATGAAAGCACATGACTATCAAAATTCAACTTGGTGTAGAGAGGAAATGTGGCGAATACTTATAGAGGGTAAACATACAGTACTCAAAAGTGAATTCACACTAGCGCTTACTAGGTGTCGTGTTTAGGGTGAGTTCGTCCAGTTTTATAAGTAAATCACCAGGTAATATTTAGAGTAAATCTTACATAATAATCAATACCTGAAGACACAATGCATGGAACCAATTCGACATCCTCTGAGGATGAAAGTCTCGACTATGTCAATCTGTGGT
>NW_020871994.1:45000-55000 GCF_003789085.1 Penaeus vannamei
AAAGCTGTGCATTTGTTCTTGGAAATTTTCCCAACTTTATCATTATTACTCTGCCATGATATATGCCAGCTTGCCCAATATGCAACATATTGAGTGTGTGCACTTTTGGCTGTTTGGCTAGTTTCATGAATACTTATTCATAGATGCTTGTAAATTATTAGACCTACATATGATCCTTCAAGTATGACTATGATTTGCGTATTTTGCCCCTTGAAGGAAGAATGTTATTTATTGCTATATATAACTTGCAATCATTGGACAGCCAAATTTAGTACACTTGTCAGATTCTCAGTGTGTATGCTTATGATCGTATTTGATTAATTTTCTGGGTAATGAGAGAAGGCAATACTAAGATATCATAAAATGGCAATATTTCATCAACAGAATTAAACATCATATTTTGCATTGTAAGCATGGAACAATTCCTTGACTTATTAAGATACAAAGCAACTTTCCACATGGTGCAGAAGATATTATTCTTATATTCATAGCTTTTCTTACATCACAGTCAACAAGGCAGGCAATTAGGGTATTTTCAGGGTCTGGCCAGTTCTTTTCATAAATAGGACAAACAGTTGGGGAGACGGCAACAGTTCTAGTACAAGTATTAAAAGAGGATTGAAGTTCGGCAAGAATAGGTTTACTAGTGGGATCAGTCAAGGTATATAGTGCATGAGCATGGGACTCAGATGGAACTGTGAGAAGCTGTGAACAATCAAACCTTTTTTCTTGCTCTATGGAAAGATCTTATGATCCCCCCCACCCCCTAAAACTTAAGAAGGGAAATTGGGTGAGGTCCAGCAGACCTACTAATAGGCTCCTTGTTAACTGAACACTTGTGGAGCCATTTAAGTGCAAACAAAATTCAGAATAGAAAACTAAAGCCAATAGTGCATATACCTGGCAGTAATTGGTTAATATGGTGTTTCTTATCCAAACTCAACAACTTTCATGAAAGAAGCTGTGCTATGTTTAAAATGATAATCTTAAATGTCAAACACTGATTAATTCATAAGCAAATACAAATTCTATATAATAATTACACTAGTCATCAAATATCAAACACACACACACCACACAACACCCACCCCACACACACACACTATATATATATAGAGAGAGAGAGAGAGAGAGAGAGAGAGATATGACTTTACCTTGTAGGCAATAGCTGCATTATTAACTAGAACATCAAGCCCTCCATATGTGTTCTTTATATAACTTGTAAACTTTGAAATGCTGTCAGCATTGTCAATGTCAAGTTGATGAAAACGAGGAGCGAAGCCAAGCTGGAAAAAATATACACATTTACTTCAATTACCGGTGAAAAGATTGTCTTGTTCAAAAACATTTAGCTTTGGTTGCTATCAAAAGCATATTCAGCAAACCATCTTGACATATTGAGATGCTTCTGTAAAACCTATTTTTATGCAATGTTCTGAAAGAGATAGACAAATATAGATACATATAAGGTAGAGAGAGAGAGAGAGAGAGAGAGAGAGAGAGAGAGAGAGAGAGAGAGAGAGAGAGAGAGAGAGAGAGAGAGAGAGAGAGAGAGAGAGAGAGAGAGAGAGAACAGAAGGAGAGGAGAGAGAGAGAGAACAGAAACAGACAGAGAGTCCTGTAATGAAGGTAAAAAATAGAATAGACTTGATGCAACTTGATAGATAACTTCAATATAAATTATGCTCACTTTCTTGAGGTCTTCAACAGCAGCCAGGCCCCTTCCTTCATCCCGGGCAGTGAGATAAACAACGCCATCAAACTTGGCACATAACTCTTTCATTATCCCATATCCAATTCCTTTATTGCCCCAGTCACCTGTGAATGAAGATATCACAAATTAATGAAATAATAGTAAAGTATTCTACATTATTTTATAATATACATTATATATATATATATATATATATATATATATATATATATATATATATATATATATATATATATATATATATATATATATATATATATATATATGAAAAACAAACTTGTAATCTGTATCATATACAAATCCAAATAAAAGTACTGTGATCGGAGACAAATACCCACACTAGTGGGGCAGAGTCAATTAATTGTTGCAAAATCCATACTACACATTCTAGCAAAGGACAATAGAATGCTATTGTGGCTATTCTTGCCAAATAGAGTTTCTACCGGTTCCATTCTTGATGACAAATTACCAGGAAGGTCTATCTTGCTAGAATAAACATTGTTGTTTCTTTGCCATTGCTAGAGATTTATCAGCAGAAGAGGTGCAGAGCCAAAGGCAGCCATGCAAGTATCTTTGAAACACCTACTAAAAAATTATCAGAAGCAATGACTGATAATATAATTACTCATATGTCATTGGAAACATATACTCTCAGCCAGAAATAATTACATTATCACAATTACAATGATCAACAAAACATTTTACATATGAAGTACAATAAAATCTTACCACAGCAATCCTTTTTCCAGCCATGTTCCTTGCTCCTTTCTAACCCTGCAATATGGATTTGTAAAGTTAAGACAAAAGCAAAAACACGAGTTATTCTGTTAAATATATAAAAAAAAACAGATGTAAGAGTAAAAAAAGAAAAATAAACACCATTCAGACATTAAAGATTAATGCAAGACAAAATAAGAAGAGCACACAAATATGAATAAATAATACCACTACAGAAGAAAACATAATATCACTATATAAATTAAAATGCCCCCTCTGATAAGGACTCAAACCCATTCTTCCCAGGTTACAAGCACCAGAGAAAGTAGAGCAGCTCTCTCTGGTGCTTGTTGCCTGGGGAGAGCGGGCTCCGTACTCCATTCCTTGTCAGGCAGGTCATTCAGATTCCTATAAAAAAGTGTTAATGCCGTCTTCCACACTGCGTTTTCCATCATTTTGTGTTACAAGGAATGTATCCAGTCTACAATTTTAGTATAGTATAAGGACTGAGTGTAGATCAACCAAAATTATTAAGGTATAGATGCATTAAACAAGGACAAATTAAAGATTTGTTGTCATCGGTAAAAGAAATAATAAATACATGGAAACACCATAAATAAAGGCGAAAGATTACGGAAAATACTGTTTACATCCCAAGTCCACTTGGTGCTTCCAAGTTTCACCTATATCTTGCTGTGTATACCAAGGTGAAGACAATGTTTGCCAGGGTTCTCCCCCCATCAACCCTCCCCTCAGGCATACCCAGTCACGGGAATTTAGGCAACTAAAGAAAGTTTGACATGGAGTTGGTAACAAGTCTCTGGCATGTGCGTCCATACTGTAAAGAATTACCCTTTATACCTATCAATATTCTAAATTTTGCAACTCTTATAAAACATGGTGGAGGGTTACTGGCCTTTGCCTGAGCACAAACATAGACGGCACAGCATCTCTCTATATAATCCGATTCTGAATAATTACCAACCAATCAAATGTAAGCCATTCGGAAAGATCCTCTCTGACAAATAACGACACAAGACATTACATTTTTTCTCTTTGCATAGCACAGCCAGGAAACGAAATCAAGTGTGTACAGTTAAAATATCAACAGACAATCAACCACTCCTTGAGAGCTCAAGGACGTGTCCTATCTCACCGCAGGCGCAGCACCCACTGTCACGCCTCTGGGTGATCACCGGCTAAGTAACCTTGGACGAGATGTGCTTGTCACCGTGACTGAAATCTTGAAATTTACAGATCTAATAGTAGATTGCTGCTAAAACTGATCGCAAGTTCATAGAAATGTGACATTTATACCAAAGACTATATGCCAAAGACTTTATATACTATATTTGTATTTAGTGTTTGTTTATACACACGCTCCTTGTTGTTATTGGTGATGTAAGTACTCGGATTTCTCGTTTGGATTTATTTCTGTATATTGCGATCAAATTGTCTTCCCAGAACGTTAAACGACTTCTAAAACCAATACATTGTTTTAAGACGTGATGATTGATAAAAGAACAGTGTAGAAGTTCATGGAAAACGAATAAAAAGGCCGGTCGGGAGGGTGGACGACGGTGAAGACCTTGTCTTAAACTGAGAATCGCACTTTTAGGAACGAAAAGGACATTCTTAGAGAAGTGAATGAAATGGTTACAGATTAAGGTTGATCTTTACCTAATAAAAGCCGCAGCCGTTTATCAAAAGCCTGTTTCCTTGCTGTTCAGTCCAGCGATTCCGTGGCCTCCTCGCTCTGGCAAAGGCCAAGAAGCTGTCGTCACACTTATTATACATAAATGGAGATGGTAGACTCTCCTGGCAACTTATTATTAAAAGAGGAACCATTCGCAGTTCCATGTTGTAGTTATACAGGGTAGAGGATTGTTAGCCACTCTCAGGGGAACTATGCAGCAAACATTTTCGTCATTTACTGGTAAATACGAGGCTGCTGCAACACAAACTGTTTTGTTTCTTATTCTATTTCTTACGCTCCATAAGATGGAAGTGTCCATTTCCTTCTATATCTGTGTGTCACTCTCAATAACCTATAGTAAAAGGGCTACCAAATATTAAGGAGTGTGCCTGAGGTGATGCAAACATTTGCCGGAGCAAGGCCGATAGATGTCATTTCTCCTCCTGCTCTTTTATCTCCTCTTTCTCTCTCTCTTTTTCTTTCTTTTCCTTCTCCTTCTTTTCCTTCTCCTCCTTCTTCTCCACCTCTTTTTCTTTCTCTTTCTCTTCCTACTCCTTCTTCTCCTCCTTCCCCTTCTTCTCCTTCTTCTCCTTCTTCACCTTCTCCTTCTTCTCCTTCTTCTCCTTCCTCTCCTTCCTCTCCTTCTCTCCTCCTTCTCCTTCCTTCTCCTTCTCCTTCTCCTTCTCCTTCTCCTTCTCCTTCTCCTTCTCCTTCTCCTTCTCTTCTCCTTCTCCTTCTCCTTCTCCTTCTCCTTCTCCTTCTCCTTCTCCTTCTCCTTCTCCCTTCTCCTTCTCCTTCTCCTTCTCCTTCTCCTTCTCCTTCTCTCTTCTCCTTCTCCTTCTCTTCTTCCTTCTCCTTCTCCTTCTCCTCCTTCTCCTTCTCCTTCTCCTCCTTCTCCTTCTCCTTCTCCTTCTCCTTCTCCTTCTCCTCCTTCTCCTTCTCCTTCTCCTTCTCCTTCTCCTTCTTCTCCTTCTCCTTCTCCTTCTCCTTCTCCTTCTCCTTCTCCTTCTCCTTCTCCTTCTCCTTCTCCTTCTCCTTCTCCTTCTCCTTCTCCTTCTCCTTCTCCTTCCTCCTCCTCCTCCTCCTTCCTCCACCTCCACCTCCTCCTCATTTCATAGCATAATTCATTGTTGGTAATTTTTTTAGAGTACTGTCACAGTCGCCCAAGACCAGATCCCAAACTCCACGTCACAAAATTTATTCATCAGTCTAAGTTGCTGTGACTGGGCATGCCCTTCAGGCACTGCCTGAGGGGAGAGTTGATGGGGGGCCTGGCCTATAAGACCCACCGGGAAGCATTTTCTTTCTGTGATCTTTTAACTTTATTTGTGGCGTTACTGATCGTGTATGCAACTTTTTGTCCTATACAAGAATATCATATTCAATTTGCCCTAACTTAATGTGTACATATTTTAAAGATTAATCCAGTGTTTTCAACTACTTTTGCCCATTACCCAGTTGTGGCATACCCAATTAGTTGTGACCCTTTGCCCTTCAGAATTGTGTGATGATGATAATAAAATCATAATAATTCATATTCATGTTTTATTTACTGCAAGTAAAACTCATGCTTTGTACTGTAATCAAAATCTGTATGACTTGTACAACCTCTGTGTCGTGTAAATACTATATTATGTAGTTAATTTGAAAGGTGTGCTTATTTCACTACAGGAGCACTAATTTGGGTGATAGTTGTCAATAATGTAAATCTTTTGTTGTGCTCAGTTCCTAGGAGGTTTCTTGTTGTTATCATTATTTGCAATATGGTGGGTGTGGGCAAAAGCATAGTAAAAGATTAAGGTTTTTAGTCCAAACTTCTCAAAATTACCAGTCATTTTTCATTCTTTGATGATGTCTGTAGTTGCCCTGAGATCCACAATTTGAAAAATTGCCCTGGCTTTTGCATGCACCTATTTTATGCAATGTACAGATATTCATTGATATTCATTGTGGTGGTGAATGAATCTGTTGATCAATACCAATACATGTTTTAATTTCTTTTTATTATTTCTCTCTTCTGAAAGAACATCAAGCTGCAGAAGTATGGCTTCGAAATTGCCAGCAGCTTCTGGGTTATATAACTATGCAAGATTAACTGCAAATTCAACCCATTATGCGAAACGGATGAACCGTCTGAGTAACCGGATCTTTGGAGAAGTTGTCCGACCAACCAGTGTGCAGTGAGTAGACCTAATTACTTTAAAAAGAGATCATGTGATACTTTTGCTTCTTCTCTGGTATTGTTCAGACTTTTAGCATGATTGTTATTTTTGTGATCTGCAGTTATACTGTTTGAATTTAATAAGTATACAAGAAAACATAGAAATGTATTTTAGAAGTTTTAAGAATTGCTTGTATCCTTTAATACATCAGATATTTTAATTACAGAACGTATGTGCCAGAAAAGTAAAGAAAAAAGTATTGATCAAAGTTGCCCTTGCAGGTCTCAGCGTGTTGTAAAGATGTTTGCCGAGAAGCCCTTAGATCTTCGACCAGAGATCACGGACTACTATCCTCGTCACATAGAAACAAACAGCCTCATGTCACTCCTAAGAAAGGTAGGGAAAGGAGGGAAGAAGGAAGGGAGGAAGGGGGAAGGGGAAGGGGAAGGGGAGAAGGAAGGAGGGAGAGAGGAGGAGAGGAGGGAGGAAAAAGGAGGGAGAGAGGTAGGGAAAAAAGGAGGGAGGGAGGAAGGGAAGTATGAGGGAGGAATTGAGTAAGGAAAGAAGCGAAGGAGAGGAAGAGGAAGGAAAGACATAGAGAGAAAGAGAAAGAGAGAGCAGGAGGGAGGGAAGGAAGAAGAGGGAAGAGGGAGGAGAGGGGGAGGGGGAGAGGGATTTGGAGAGGGATTTGGAGAGGGATTTGGAGAGGGATTGGAGAGGGATTTGGAGAGGGATTTGGAGAGGGATTTGGAGAGGGGAGAGGGATGGAGAGGGATTTGGAGAGGATTTGGAGAGGGATGAGAGGGAGAGAGGGAGAGAGGGATGGAGAGAGGGATGGAGGAGAGGAGAGAGGGATGGAGAGAGAGAGAGAGAGAGAGAGAGAGAGAGAGAGAGAGAGAGAGAGAGAGAGAGAGAGAGAGAGAGAGAGAGAGAGAGAGAGAGAGAGAGAGAGAGAGGAATGGAGAGGGAGTGAGAGAGAGGGTGAAAGGGTTAGAAGAAGAGAGGGTGAGATGGTGAGAGTGAGAGAGTGAGAGGGAGAGAGGGTAAGAATGAGACAGGGTGAGAGGGTGAGAGAGAGAGAGAGAGGGAGATATCATGGTATGTATTTTTCACATTATTATCAGCAGATAGTTGATAGATTTTTTGCCTGAAACAAGTGAATCTGATAAAGAGAAATATGCTTGGAAACAAGGAATATATTTTAAACCTTACATTTTTTTTCATTTATTTGTTTGTGTGTGGAGACTCTGCATTGAAATATATTCTTGTTTTAATGGAAAAATTAACCATAGTGTTACCCATTTCAGTATGGACTGTATCGAGATGAACATCAAGATTTCAAAGAGGAGATGAAGAGATTAAGGAAGCTGCGCGGGAAGGGAAAACCAAAGAAAGGAGAGGGAAAGCGAGCCAAAAAATAAATTATTTTTTGCGGATAATGAAAATAGAAACTGTATAAAGGAGAATAAAGTATTTCTAGGATCCCGAGTTTCCATATCCTGATCTAGAGGTGTCAGTAAAAGTGATTAAATATTACTTATAATTATGGCAGATTTTTGCTGGTTATTCCCTCTGGTCCCCCAAATTATTTTATGATATATTTTAAGTAGAACTACTTTTAATTCATGAATTGAGAAAATTTACAGCAAAAGTGTTCAAATGTTCTTGGAAAGTGAGTCCTGTTAATTGCATCACTTTTTCATTGTGTTTTTGTGATTCATGAATTGGCCTACAGTGTGTGTTGTGCAAAATAATTCAATTTTCGCTTATCAGAGCTTACATAAAGCCCATGTCTTGTATCAAAAATTTTAATCAGAGCTTACATAAAGCCCATGTCATAGATACAGAAACCTAACAAAATGTTTTTACATTGGGGAAAATCATACAGCCTGATTTTCTTGCTTATTATTTGCTTTATGCTGCACCCCAAGGAATTTCTCATAATACTGAATGAAGCTTTTTGAATAAATAACCTCTTAAAGAGATTATGAAGATGAAGACCAGTAGACCTCTGCACTTGTACTCGTAAAGAACAGTACAAGTAAGAAATCCCAGTATTTTCAAATGTAGATTGGAAGATGCTGTTACTAATTCCACCCTCCTTTTATGGACGGAGACCATGACGACATTCTTGACTGAGAGATCCAGTTCCTTGGCAGTTTTTGCATCCCTTCAGTTTGGCCAATGGTTTGTGAAAAAATCGGGAACATCCTGACAAGCTGTAAAAGAGCCGAAGTTGACATTTTTCATGTACTTTAGATTTTATGGATTAACAGAAATACGCTATCCATAATTATTTGTATTGCCCCATTGTTATCATTTTTTTATATTATTTTAATGTATACTGCTTTCAATCCTATTTATTTTGTTATATTCTTGTTTACTTTTGGTTTTGACTTTTTATATTTTTATTAAATATTTATTCAGTATCTTTCTCACAATAGATAAGTAGAGAGAGAGGAGAGAGAGAGAGAAAATTATGTACAATTACCGACTTTGAATGGTTAATTTGGCTCATGAGAGATTTGGACAAAAAATGTTGGACAATGAATGTTTTTTTTATATCCATGACGATTCTCATACAAAAATGAGTTGGTTCTCTGCAATCTCCACAGTATTTTGGCATTACCTTCGTTTCGTGACAGAAGAAGTGTTTTTATGACCTTGGATAATGTCCTCTGACAAGCAGGTATTTATTGGACAAGGTCAGTAAAGGTTAAAAGTGCCATTATGTAGTATTTCTTTTTCTTAGCAACCTTTGATATCAAAATGTACTTACCGTTTCTTCACAACCCAATGTACCACGAGAATCGAGAGTGAATTATTTGTATTTTTTGTAAGAGAATATAGAAAATAGGAAATTCATAAAAGGAAGAAGACAGATGATATACGAGCATAGTTTTGTTTGAAATTTATAAGATGGTAAAAAAGTAGAAGAAGCCAAGTTTTCCCAGTTATTTCTTTAATATTCTTGAAGACATTTCTTGCATAGGTAGAGTGTGCAGGCAATTGTAGACCTGTAGTTGGACATGAAATGCATTTACATTTTCTCTCTTGTTTTTACTCTTCTTCCCCTGCTGTACGCATTCCGATATTCAAACATTTGTATTGCCTTGTAAACTGTCTTTTAATTCCATCCAGTGTAGCTCGTGATACCGTTATGTTTTCAAATATCACACACATGCTACATACGTGTGTGCACATACACAAGTTTGTGAGTGATTTCTCAAAGGCTTCAATATAGTTTCCCCCCTTTATATAAGCGTAACAGGTGAAATCAGATTCCCAAGGTGTAAATATTATATTTATATATATATTTTTTGTAAAGATTTACATGTTTATACATGATCCATGCGCGTCTACATGTATTACGCGATATATATAGCTTTGATGGGGCGACAATGATAAAATAATATTCCGTTTTCTGTGCAATTACGTTTTCTTTTCTTTTTCACAACCGTTTTCTTTGTTCCACAATCTGTTGCCATTTCACTTGCACGTGTAACCCTCCGTCTCTTCCTGGCAGGTGTTGCATTCAACGTAGCAACACCAGTGGAATCTGCAATTGCATTTCCACTTGTGAGTGTATTGGTGTGTGTTGTAGCCTCGGCCGCAGCACATCAGGTCGCAGCCGTCCGGACCTGCGAGCGAAAGCGGAGAGTCGTCGGGAAAATGGGTTATGCAGAGAAAGCTGTGGACCTTAGTAAACAT
>NW_020871994.1:57500-70307 GCF_003789085.1 Penaeus vannamei
TCAAAACTCAGTTACCATAATGATCTTATCATATCCAACGTCTATATAAGTACTTATATAGACCTTGATCATATCTTGTACACACGAACGGCCCTCTAAGGCACGGGACGCTCTGTGTATGACAGGGCTGGTTTTGTTTATGCGGTACGATACTAATTCGATGGGTTTTCGTACGCCCGGCAGCGTCGATGCTCCACCCACAAGATTTGAAATAATTGCAAGCATTTGGAGTTGCAGACAGAGCCTATACATTTGAAGCGTTATTTCTCTATATACATTATCAAATGGCAGAATCATAATAATGAAATGTAAAGGATGTTCCGTGTAGTTTAATATGAAGCAGTTATGACATAAACGATATTATCTTTTCAGTCAGTCTCTGCTGTCATGTACTTTTTAGTATGAAGCAGACATTACATAAACGATATTACTTTACAATGTACTGATTTTTCCCAAATGTATAAGAATCATATTGCGCTTAAGGAATATCATGGGTCAGTATAACCTGAAACGCCTACCCGGTAGTCGGAAAACGAAGTGACAAGGTTAACGTAACATACATATAGTATAATATAGGGGGGGGGATGGGGCTAAAAATCCATGCAATCCATAGGAAAACTGCTTTATCCTTTCTCTTCACTGTGATTGACTATTCCACTTTAAATTGCTTTATTCACTGTTATGATGACTCAGCATTCTTAAACTCTGATGGGTGTTGGTGATATTAACGGACTTTCTGATTTGAAAATTAATTTAATTTAAAAAGCAGTCCCATCCTCTAGGCAAGCCGAAGAGCGCCTGATCAACGTCCGGCCAACTTGTTCGAAACTTGAAACATGTGTTTTCGGAAAGAGAAAATAATAATGAATTGAAGAATGCTACGTAAATGATAAATCTTATATTGCGCAGTTCACAATTTGACTGCTGTAGTTTACTCTACAGCAAAAGAAATATCAACTAGAGTTTTGAACAAATACAGAAGCTCTAGTGATTGACTAAGCGTCAGTAAATCTTTGTCACGTTTGTTTAAAATCAGCGAAAAAGTATGCACTTCTAAGAACAACGGCCTTAGCAGAAATGTATATATTCAAATTATACGATTTTTATTTATAAGAATGGTGCAATTCCTTTCAGAGACTCTGTTCAAACAGCTGTGAGAAAGGAAGGGTTAGAGACGTTCCAAACTATCTTAAGGACTACGGCATTAAAAAAATCTTAATCTAGACTCAATCAGTAAAATCTGTATGCGTTCTGCTATAAAGTAGAGATGCATGCGGATCACCTAAATGCCAGATTTCTGTATTTCATTCTGTATTTGTGTTGTTTATCAAACGATTTTGATGCTATGTAAATAAGTACAGCTACACGGAAAAATATCATTAGGAAATCATGCTAAACATTATGATACAAGCAACGATACTTTTTGAAATATAATTGTCAATACAATAAAACTGGTGGTATCCCTGATTTTCCAACTACATTTGGTTACGTGTGGCTTATCTGAATATCACAAGGCATATTCTGTTCCTTACGGGAATAAATTCATCATCTCACAGTAAATCCATATGAATTCTAGAACGAATATTCGAGACATGAATCAGAAAGAAACAAATTTGAAACCCAAAATATCAACCCTTCGAAACATCAGGTTAGGTTTTTTATTGAATGTTTAGACACCCCTCCTAACAATGGTTTTCTGTGTAGCTGTACATGGTTCAGAAGCAGTTACACAAAACAACAACAACAACAAAAAACGTGATCAAATGCAAATAAAACCGTCTCTAACCCTCCTGGCCGCCTACAAGTCTCCGAATATGAATTATTTAATATCAGTATTCTTTGCCATTCTTGAAAACCTATCAACAACACTCTTCTTCGCTATTCTTGATAACCACTAAAGGGCTAAAGACTAAAGCTCTTCGCTATTCTTAGAAACAAAAAAACAAATAAAAAACACGCAAACATTTTTTTAAAATGCGGCATGGGGTGTTTGTTACAAAAAAAAAAAAAAAAAAAAAAAAAAACGCCAACAATTTTTTAAAATGCGGCATGGGGTGTTTGCAGACCAATTGTCCGAAAACATACGAGACGATATGTTAGCTAAGCTCTCGTTTAAAGCAATGGAAGTGCATAAACGTGAAAACATCGAATCTCAAGTTCTACGGCCGGTTTGTTAAAATTATACGATATACGATGTATACGAGGCCCGATCCAGAGAGAATATGTATACTTGACATGCATGAATAAGAAAATAAATGCTTATTTATCAGTCTAGACATACATATCAACCCGGCAAATAGATGGTTAAATGTATATCTATCAGATATTTAAACAGATATACATTTATGTGTAAAAGCATGCCTGTATGCCTCGCACAATTCCAACAAACTGGCCGATAGACAAGAGTTTACAACACCCTTCCAGTAACGCATTTTCGAGCCATTGGCCTGAAGAACACCCCAGGACGCCCATGCAGAAGGTCCTTACTCTCCGTCCGGCCTTGTTGTTGTGCAGGTTCATGAGCGCCCGCGCGTCGCCCTCCACCTCCCGCGCGTCCACGAACTTGCGCGCGAATTTTATTCCGTATCTGCGGATGGAGGTCACGTGACAGGGCTTCGAGAGCGCGGGAAAATTGAATGTGGGTTTATGATTTATGAATTTTGTATAATTGATATATATGTATGGATTTGTGTAAATATATACATATTTTTGTATGCATTTATATGTATGTACATATATATGTATGTATATATGTGTACATATATATACACATACATACAAATATATATATATATGTGTGTGTGTGTGTGTGTTGTGTGTGTGTGTGTGTGTGTGTGCGGTGTGTGTGTGTGTGTGTGTGTGTGTGTGTATGTGTGTGTGTATGTGTGTGTACATATATATACATATACATATATATACACATATACATACATGCATACATACATACATATATATATATATATATATATATATATATATATATTTATATTATATGTGTGTGTGTGTGTGTGTGTGTGTGTGTTGTGTGTTGTGTGTGTGTGTGGTGTGTGTGTGTGTGTGTGTAATGTTTATGTACACATGTATATACAAATATAAATATATATATATAATCATTATTATTATCATTATCGTCATTATTATCATATTATTATTACTATTTATTATTTACATTATTATTATATTATTATTATCATTTTATTATTTAAGCATCATCATTATTATTACATTATCATTATTGTTATTATCATTATTATCATTATCATCATCATTATCATCATTTATCATAAACATCATCATATTCTTTACAATCACAATCATTCTTACTCCCTCCTTACCCATCTTTATCACCAACCTCTTCCTCCGACTCAAAAACGCACTTACTTTATATCGGCGCTGCAGCCGCCCCACTTCCACCCCGAGGCGCTGTAACGGCCCCGCTTGCGGTCGTCGCAGCCGCAGGTGGAGATGTTGCCGCGAGCGCAGGACGCCGTCACGCTGTAGGCGACGCCGGCGCTCAGGAGGGCGTAGGTGAAGGCCGCCTCGCGACTGCCTGGAGGAAGGGAGCGCGTTATAGGTCTTCGTCAGGAGGCTTTGGAGGGGGAAGGGGGGAGGGGAAGGGGGAGGGGGAGGGGGGGAGGAGGAGGTTGGGCTTTGGAGGGGAGGAGGAGAGGGGAAGGGAGGTTGGGGCTTTGGGAGGTGGAGGGGAGGGGAGAGGAGGGGGAGGAGGAGGAGAGGAGGAGGAGGAGGAGGAGGAGGAGGAGGAGGGAGGAGGAGGAAGAGGAGGAAGAGGAGGAGGTGGAGGAGGGGAGGGGGAGGAGGAGGAGGAGGGTGAGTGGAGTGGTAGGAGGAGGGGAGGTGGAGGAAGAGGGGGGAGGAGGAGGGAGGGGAGGGAGGAGGAGAGGAGGAAGGGGAGGAGGAGAGGAGGAGGAGGGAGGAGAGGAGGAGGAGGAGGAGGGGTGGNCCTCCTTTTCTTCCTTCCACCTCCTTTTCCCCCTCTCCTTCTTCCCTGCTTCTCACCATTATATTTTTCCTTTTTTCTTCTTCTTCCTCTCTGCTCTTCCTTCTTCCCCTTCTGCTTATCTTTTACTTTTCCTCGTCCTGTCGCATCTCACCTTTTCTCCTCCCGATATATATATATCCTATCCTTGCCCACCTTTATTTTATATTTCTTCCTTTTCTCTTCCTCCTCCTTTTTCTTCCTTCTTCCCCTTCTCTTATCTTATTTTTTACTTTCCCCTCCTCCTTCTCTCCTTCCTTCTTCCAGCATCCCGACTTCTTATCCGTAAAAGATTCCGGATAAGTCTCCACTAATTTCAGTTTCCTTTCTTTACGACACCTTCGGTAGACTTATGCCTTCCCCATTTTCCTTAATATGTTCTTTATCATCCCCTCTCTGTGTTCCTCTTTCGTTGTCCCTCTCTCTATTCTCTTCTTTTTTCTTTCTTTCGTTCGTGGGAAAATTTCTTTCTCGTTCTCTCTATCTCTTTGCCATTTATCTTTTTGAATGTCTGTCTGTTTGGTTGTCTGCCTATTGTCTATCTGTTTCCCTGTGTGTGTGTCTGTCTGTCTGTCTGTCTTGTGCTCTCTCTCTCTCTCTCTCTCTCTCTCTCTTCTCTCTCCTCTCTCTCTCTCTCTCCTCTCTCTTCTCTCTCCCTCTGCTCCCACCTCCTCTCTCTCTCATCTCTCTCTCTCTCTTCTCGTCTCTCTTTCGTCTCTCTACTCTCTCTCTCTCTCCCTCGCCTCTCTCCCTCCCTCCCTCTCTCCCTCCCTCTCCTCCCTCCCTCCCCTTCCCTCCCTCTCCTCCCCTCCCCTCCTCCCTCCCTCCTCCCTCCCTCCTCTGTCTGTCTGTTCTCTTTCCCTCCCTCTCTCCCTCTTCTGTCGTGGGATCTCCCTCCCCCTTTCCTCACAAACAACAAACCTCTCCTTTCGATTTTTCCCCCTAATCAAGAGGGCGCAGGGGTGCCGTAGAATCTCATTAGTAACTCTATGGTTAATTAGGATGATTATATTTCATAAGATGAAGAAGTGAAAAATGAAATATATGTTTTTTTTTTTTTTTTTTTTTTTTGATGCGATCATTCTTTTAAAGGTAAAAGGAGAAAAAAAAACTGTGCAGTTAAAAGGAAAAAAATAATGAATTGAAGGAAAAGGGGAGAGAGAGAGGGAGAGAGGGAGAGAAAGAGACAGACAGACAGAAAGACAGACAGATAGACAGACACGGAGAAAAAGGGGAGAGAGGAATGGAAAAATGACAAAGGAATGTCTGAAAAGATAGAGAATGTTCTTGTTTGTTTAAATCATTTCTTTTCAATTGTCTTTTGCATATCATATATACATATGAATGAATATATTTATTTATGCATGAATGTATAAATAGATGACTGCAACATTAGCAAAGCATGAGTAGCAGAATTAGCACATTGCATAAAAGAAAACAATTGATGATATAAAACACAAGAAAAGAAATAAAGCTCACAGTAAAAGCAACAAACGATAAAGTTAAGAAAGACACTCCAATCCCATTTCACATTATCCTTTTTTCCCCCTTTTTCCCTTCTTTGTTCTCTCTCTTTTTCTTCTTCACGCCAAGCCAGCAGACATTGCAGTGACGCGTATCGTGCCTCAGATAAGACAGACAGACACACTAGCAGACATTATGTTATTCAGCCACAATGCTTGGACTTGGACGTGAGTGATGCTGTTCCATATTTCAGGAGTCTAGCGCCAAGTAGGCTTCTGGGATGATAAAAGTTCGTTGTTGATATAGTCATTTCTGATATATATATTTATATATATTATATATATATATATATATATATATATTATATATACTAATATATATATATATATATATATTATATATATATTATATATATATATTTATATATGTGTGTTGTGTGTGTGTGTTGTGTGTGTGTGTGTGTGTTGTGTGTGTTGTGTGTGTGTGTGTGTGTGTGTGTGTGTGTGGTATAGTATATGTACACACACACACATATATGTATATATATTATATATATATATATATATATATATTATATATATATGTGTGTGTGTGTGTGTGTGTGTGTGTGTGTTGTGTGTGTGTGGTGGGTTGTGTTGTGTGTGTGTGTGTGTGTGTGTGTGTGTGTGTGTGTGTGTGTGTGTGTGTGTGTGTGTGTGTGTGTGTGTGTGTGGTGTGTGTGTGTGTGTGTGTGTGTGTGTTGTGTGTGTGTGTGTGTGTGTGTGTGTGTGTGTGTGTGTGTGTGTGTGTGTGTGTGTGTAGTGTGTGTGTGTGTGTGTGTGTGGTGTGTGTGTGTGTCTGTGTGGATAGAAAGATAGATAGTCAGATATGTATAAATGTACACGCACTCACACACAACACATAAAAAATAAATAAACAAAACAAAACAGCAAGAACTGAAATAAGGCTCTCAGACACGTAGACTTTTGCAATCAAAGTTAAAAGACTTGACCACCAAAATAAACAGGAATTCTGGGGTGTGACAAGACATAGTATGAATTGGATTTTTTTTTTCTTTTTTTTATCATTCAAAAAACCGACATATTATTTCAGCTGCTAAATGGTCTGCTCTATTAATGTTATTATGAGGTTTATCATAATAATTATAATTTTCATTATTGTTTTTGTCATTATTGATATTATCTTTCTTGTTGTTTTTGTTGATATTACCATCATTGATATCATTAGCCGCAGCTGTAGCAGTAGAAGTATCATTATCATTATCGTAATTACTAATATCATTTTTTTGTTCGCTATATATAATTTTTTCTCTGTATAAAAATGTGGTCAATCTATCTATCTTTCTATCTATTTATCTTTCTATCTATCTCTGTCTCTCTCTCTCTCTCTCTACGTCTCTCTCTCTCTCAATCTCTCTATCTATCTTTCTTTATCTCTCTCTCTCTCTCTCTCTCTCTCTCTCTCTCTCTCTCTCTCTCTCTCTCTCTCTCTCTCTCTCTCTCTCTCTCTCTCTCTCTCTCTCTCTCTCTCTCTCACTCTCTCTCTCTCTCCTATTTCTTTTCTCCATCTCTTTATCTATGCATTTTCACATCGACTTAACTCGCAAGCCCATTATCTCTCCGACTCCTTCTCCTTCTTCCCATGAAACGCGATATTCGCCTTTATTATTCCATCTTTTTTCTTGTCATTTCCTTTCACATACCTCCCTTTTATTCGTCTTCTTGTCTTCTCTTTCTCTCTTCCCTACTTCGCATTTCTAATTTCCCCAAAGATTTTAGGCTTAAAGCATTTTCCTTTTTACGTGATCTTTCTTTCTCCCATTCTCTCTCCCTACGCCTTAATTCCTCTTACGCCTTCTCCCCCATCTACTCCTTCTCTCCTCTTCCTCCTCCCTCCTTCCCTCTTGCTCCCTTCACCTCCGTCCCAACGCCGAGCAATGTCAACACGTCATTCCTTCGCTTGATTGTAATCAGGATGCTGTTGACTGAAATGCTTTATCCATTTATCCATCTGTCGGGATGTCTGTCTCCCTCTTCGTCTCTCTGTCTCTTTACGCACACACACACACACACACACACACACACACACCACACACACACACACACACACACACACACACACACACACACACACACACATATACATATATATATATATATATATACTATATATATATATATATTATATATATATATATATATATATATATATATGTACATTAATTTATATGTATATATCTATTTTTATTATTATTAGCCTTGCTATCGTTATTACCACTACTATCATTATTTTTTTTTTTTTTTTTTTTTGGGGGGGTTATCCTTATGATTAACATTCCCATTATTATAGTTGTTAACAGTCTAATCCTTGTTGTTATACTTGATCATCTCCATCATCATTACTGTTATCATAATTAGATATGCTGCCGTTGTCTTCACCCGTTTATCTTATCCTCATCAACCATTAACTACATCATTATCACTAAGATTCACACACTATCCTTACGTTTTTTGATTCCATGAACAGCTGGAGCGTCGTATGAATACAGAAATACGTTTTTTTCTTCATTTTTCTTCTTGTAGTATGCGCTTAGAACATCTTGAAGCTGCTGGAGCGTCGGTATGAATACAGAAATACGTTTTTTTTTCTTTTTCTTCTTCTTGTAGTATGCGCTAGAACATCTTGAAGCTGCCGGAGCGTCGTATGAATACAGAAATACGTTTTTTTTTTTCTTTTTTCTTCATTTTTTCTTCTTGTAGTATGCGCTAGAACATCTTGAAGCTGCTGGAGCGTCGTATGAATACAGAAATACGTTTTTTTCTTCATTTTTCTTCTTGTAGTATGCGCTAGAACATCTTGAAGCTGCTGGAGCGTCGTATGAATACAGAAATACGTTTTTTTCTTCATTTTTTCTTCTTGTTAGTATGAGCTAGAACATCTTGAAGCTGCTGGAGCGTCGTATGAATAAAGAAACATACGTTTTTTTCTTCATTTTCTTCTTCTTGTAGTATGCACTAGAACATCCTTGAAGCACCCGGAGCGTCGTATGAATACAGAAATACGTTTTTTTTGTTTTTTTTTTTTTTTCATTTTTTCTTCTTGTAGTATGCACTAGAACATCTTGAAGCTGCTGGAGCGTCGTATGAATACAGAAATACGTTTTTTTTTTTTTCTTTCTTCTTTTCTTCTTCTTGTAGTATGCGCTTGAACATCTTTAAGCTGCTGGAACGGTCATAAGAAATCCAGAAATACGTTTTTTTTCATTTTTTTCTTTATTTTTTCTTCTTGTAGTATGCACAGGACATCTTGAAGCTTCTGGAGCGTCGTATGAATACAGAAATACGTTTTTTTTCTTTTTTCTTCATTTTTTCTTCTTGTAGTATGCGCTAGAACATCTTGAAGCTGCCATTCGGTTTCTAACAAAGGTAATTTAAAAAAAACGTGATACGAGAAACTTTTGGTTGATGTCGTCTCTTCGCTGAAATCTTTTGCCGTGAAGATTTCTGAAGAAGGCTGAATACGTAAATAGACAGAGAGGTAAATGAATGTGTGAATGGATGAAGAGATAGGTGGAAGGATAGACTTATACATGCATGCATTACAAATACTTTACGTCATACATATACGTTTATACACATACTCTATTCACACATAACACATAAACTTGCATCTACTTACATCGAATTTATCTTCAGTATACTATCTACACCATCTAACACCATCCACATCTCTTATCTACCTCTGTCACACATCACTATCATCATCTACACCTCCTACAACCGCAGCACATCCACACCACCCCTATATACCAAGCAACACCAGCACCGTATTCTATTTACATCAACTACACTTCCTAAAACACCAACGCGTAGCATTAAACATATACACTTACACTACAACCACACTGACATTACCTAAACACCACCCGAATGTCAAACAGAATCTGCGACAGCTAAACTACATCACCTGATATCTAATACCCAGCTACAAACCACACCACCTGAAAACCTACACCAGATACACACGCCCCCTGACAACCTACAACCAGCGCCCCCTGACACACACCTACCCACGCCCCTGACACGTACACCAACACGCCCTCTGACACATACCACCACGCCCCTGCACCACACCATCGACGCCCCTGACACCTACACCACTGAACACAGACCCGTACACCAGCTACAGCGCACACCACTAAAACAAAAACAGCACATCCGAGGAGAACGGTGTAAGATTTCTCACGGTTCGCCCTAACTCACCCCGGTTATGGAACCAAAGTCCGCGCTCATTGGACGCCTGTTCTCCGGCCTCTCCGCCGGTCGGTTGTGCGGTCGACTCACCCCTGCATTTTTCTACCTTTACCTCAAGCCGGTCGTTGGAGGGTCATCTCTCGCGATCAGGAGGAAGGAGGAGGAAAAATTGGCTTTGAATCTCTCTCTCTCTTTTTTTTCTTTGGGGGGGGGGGTGGAGGGGGGAGGGGGGAGAGGGTCGTATGTGGATTTTAAATCTCTCTCTTCTCTCTCTTTCTCTTTTTTTTTTTTCTTTTTTTTTGGGGGGGGGGGTGGGGGTGGGGGTGGGGGGGTGAGGGTGATAGAGTGTGTGGGGGGAAAAATGGCTTTGGATTTTTTTTTGGGGGGTGAGGGGGTGAGGGGAGCAAGGAAAAGTGGAGATGGGTAACATTTTGTGTTTGTATGTGCCTTTTTTTCTCTTCTTTCATTATATGTTTTTTTAACTCTGTCTGTTCATCTCCCTTATTCGCAGTTTAGAAGTACTTCTTTCATAACCTAAAACAAACAACGAAAAATAAACAAATAAATCTATCTAACTACCCGAGACAGACAGATAACCAGAAAAACCCGATAGACAGATAGACAGACAGACAAACAGACAGACATTAAACAACAAGCAACCAACGTAAATAAAAGAGGCAACACGATGAGCAGACAAGGAGGTCGAACCGATCTCGCATCCTCGGGTAAACACGCAAGCAGCTGGGCGTGTTTATATTTTTTAATGCTTCCACAGCCGCTGCGTCAGGGAGGGAGAATGTTGGTATTTCATGCGAGGGAAACGAGAGGGAGGGAGAGGGAGAGAGGTGGGGAGGGGATGGGATTGGGAGAGGAGAGGGGGGTGGGAGGGGAAAAGGGAGAGGAGAGAAGGAGATGGGGAGGGGATAGGGAAAGAGGGATGGGAGCCGGAAGGGGATGGAGGGGAATAGGGGGAGAGGAAAGGGGGAGGGGAGAGGATGCGGGAGGGGATGGGAGGCGGAAAAGGCGAAGAGAGAGAAAGTGGGGAGGGGATGGGAGGGGGAGAGGAAAGAGGGGGTGAGAGGGGGGGAGGGAGAGAGGGGGTGGGAGGAAAAAGGGGGAGAGGAAGGGACGAGGGGAAAGGGGGAGAGGGTGGGAGGGAAAGGGAAAGGAGAGGGGGTGGGTAAAAAGGTGAAAGGGAGAAGGCGATGAGAGAGGGACAAAAGGAGGCAAGGAGTGAGAGGGGCGGAAAAGGAGAGAGGGGGAAGAGAGAGGCGGGAGGGGTATGCAGGAGGGAGAGGGGCGAAAGAGGGAGAAAGAGGGAGAGGAGGGGGGGGAGACCAGACAGACAGCCCAGACAGAGACCAGAGACAGAGAAACAGAAACAGAGACCAACAATAATCACATAGACGATATAAAGGAAGGAGGTATGCGAAAGGAGATAAAAAGAAAAGGTGAAATAAGTAAAATGATATCGCGTTTCATGGAAAAGGAGTAGGAGAGATAATTGCTGCCGAAGCTAAGCTCGATGTGAAAAATGCATAGATAAAAAAGACAGAGAAAAGAAATAGGCGAGAGAGAGAGAGAGAGAGAGAGAGAGAGAGAGAGAGAGAGAGAGAGAGAGAGAGAGAGAAAGAGAGAGAGAGAGAGAGAGAGAGAGAGAGAAGAGAGAGGAGAGGAGAGAGAGAGAAAGAGAGAGGTGGAGACGAGAAGAAGAGAGAGAGAAGGAAGGTGGAGAGGAAGAGCAGAAGAGAGGAGGAGAGAGAGACGAGAGAGCGAGAGAGAGAGCAGAGAAAGAGAGAATGAGAAGAGAGAGATGAGAGAGAAGAGAGAGAGAGAGAAGAGCAGAGAGGAGGAGAGAGAGAAAGAACGAGGAGAAGGCGAGGACGAGAAAGAGAGAGACAGACAGACAGACAGAACAAACAAGACCCGAAACAAGGTAAAAATAGGTAGAGGATGACAAATAAAAACGTCGACGGAATAGACAAAAATAGACCCCCAAAACAAAACAAAATAATAGGAGATATTGAGAGAACACAAATTATTTAGAATAAGGTGTTGTTATTACAATGAATGACGCCATATCAGCCAGGACGACAGACTACCGCAGCCTTACAAACAGACAGAGAGAAAGATAAAAATGATAGACAAGTGACAAGGACAAGTGATAGTCAGACTCCATCACTAATGACACAACGGAGATAATATAGCCTCATTCCCTGTCCCTTTCTCTCCACCTCCTCCCTATCCATTCAGTTTCGCTTCCCTCCTCCACCGTCTCTCCTTCCTCCTACATCCTTTTCTGTTTTCTCTGGCTCCTCTCTCTTCCTCTTTCTTCCCTCTTTCTCTATTCTTATCATCTTCTTCTTCTTCCTCTCTTTCTCTGTTTTCTCTCTTCCCTATTCATTCGTCCTTCTTCCTCTTTTGTTCTTTCTGGCACCTATCTTTGTTCTCCTTCTTCCCTTTTCTTCCGTTATTATCTCTTTTTCCTTCTCTCCCCGCGTCTCTCTGTTATCTGTTCCTGATAACTTTTCCATCCTTTCTTACTTCCCCCTTTCTCTGTTCCTTCCTCCTTCCCTTATATACCATTTCTTTGCTTCTCTCTTCTCTCTTTGAAACTCCTTGTTCTTTCTCCTTTTTTCCTTCTAAACCCTTCCTCATGTCCTCCTCTTTCTCACCCTCCTCTTATTCCATACTTTGCTTCTATCCTTATCCCGGTTCTTTTCTTCTTTCTTCCTGTTCTCGTGTTTATGCCTCCCCTTTTTCGATCGCTCCTCTTTGCTTATTTATATGTCTCTTCTTACGCGCCGCATTGTCATCTCTTCTTCAAAAGACTCCCTTACCCCACCAGCCCTCCTTCCCCACCCCTCCTTTCTTCCTATCCCGCTAGCACACTCCCCAATCCTTATTTCTCCTCTCTCACTCGGTCTCCCGACACTCCCTTCCCTCCTCTCTCTCCTCAATTCTCCCCTATTCTTTTCTCTTCCTCTTTTCATTTTCCCATTCTTTCTCCTTCCTCTTCTCATTCTTACCATCCCCCTGCTTCTCAATCTTTTCTCTTTCGCTGTTTCACCCTAATTCTCTCCTTCTTCCTAC
>NW_020871994.1:82352-84852 GCF_003789085.1 Penaeus vannamei
TCTCTCTCTCTTTCTTTGTTCTCTCTCTCTCGCTTCTCTTGGTCTCTCACCTCACTACATCCATCCCTTGCTGGCTTCTCATATCACTCTCTCATCCTCTTACTCTCACATCACCTCACCTTACATTATCATCTTCATCTCACGATCCTAAATCTCACTCATTTACTACCTCTCCCTCTCACTTACTCTCTCTCTTCTCTCTCACTCTTACTATAATGGGCGTTCTTATTCTATATATATATTATATTATATATACTACTATATAATATATATATATATATATATATATACATACATACACCATATATATATTATATATATATATATATATATATATATATATATATATATATATATATATATATATATTCACTTTTCAAGGTAAGGAAAGGCTGCTTCTTTGAAAAAAAAGAAAACAAAAAAAGAAAAATGAACTATATGATTCATTCATTAGCGCATCCTTTCTTAGCTAAAAAATTCTACTATACTTTCGATAAGTTTCTCACCCCCTTAATTACCATCATTAATGCTAATTACTCCCAAAATGTGCACAGTACATCATTTCAAAATTACCTCCACCTCTAAGGTTTAGGTCTAAGGTCTTTCTTCTCTTTTTTCTTCTCTCTCTCTCCTCTCTCAATCTTTCCTTTTTTTTCTCTCTCCTCTCCTCTCTCAATCTCTCTTTCTCTCTCTCTCATCTCCTTGCCTCTGCCTCTCCTTCTCCCTCTCCCTTTCCCTCCCTCCTTCTACCGCTCTCCCTCCTCTTCCTTTCCTTCCAACCTACCTCTCCTTCTCTCTTCTCCCTCTCTCTCCCTTTCCCTCCCTTTTCCCTCTCCTTTCCCCTTTCCCTCCTCTTCCCTCTCCGTCTCCTTCTCCTCCCCCCCTTCTCTCTCTCTCTACCGCTCTCCCTCCTTTCGTTTCCTCAAAGAAGGCGAGTGTGTGATGACATATGGCGACCCAAGAGGGTACTTACACTTTCTTTCGCAGGTAAGTCCCAGGCCTGCATACTTAATTGTACTTTTGATCATATGGGACTTGAGACCGAGTACATACTTTCCTTTTTTTTCCTTCTCTCTTTCTTCCCTTTCTGTTTTATGTGAGGTCCTAAATGTTTATATGAAGGAGAGAGTACATAGTTACTTTTTTTTTTTTTTTTTTTTTTTTTTGTCGAGTTTTTAACACGACCGGGAAACGAGGATACATTTGCTGACTCATATACATAATGTATTTTCCAAACGCAACTATAGGATGGAGGATTGAGTACTTGCTTGCATATACTTGCTCTGTACATCTTTAAAGCACGACCTAGACCTGAGTACAACCTTGAAGTACGACCTACACTAAGATTTCCCCAAAATACTCAAACACGACCAAAAGTCCTTCGTCTTAACCCAAGGGACTCGCACTCTGTCCCTATATCTGTCTGTCGGGGGAGATACCTACTCTTCCCTTAGACTTTACGGCTTCCACCTCGCTTGCAATCAACGGTTGCATATATCACGCAATCGTCATTTTGCAACGGCGCGCCATTCTCCGCACCGCTCCCAAAACCTCCCAGCGTTTGTGCCAATTTCGAGCTCTCCGACTCGCGCGCGTCCTCCCCCACCGAACGGAATGGACTCGCCCGACTCACACTTCCCAGAGCTAACAATAGACAATTGTTCATATCATGACTATAAATCTCACACGCAGAACTTCGCTGATAAAAAACATAAAGAGATTCTTGGTAGCTTCGGATTTGGTGAAATACTCGGCGATAAGGGAGATGTCTGTGAGGCAGAGGAAGAGAGATAAAGAAAGAGGAAGAAGAGGGAGAGAGAGGGAGACATACATATAGACAGACAGTGTGTGTGTGTGTGTGTGTGTGTGTGTGTGTGTGTGTGTGTGTGTGTGTGTGTGGTGTGTGTGTGTGTGTGTGTGTGGTGTGTGTGTGTGTGTAGGAATATATAAATTGACAGATAGATAGATAGAAGATAGATAGATTGGCACATAAACTGGTAGATATAAATGTATATAGGCAAAGATAGAAAGACAGAGAGACAGATAGAGAGAGAAAAGATACAGAGAGAGAGAAACAGACAGACAGAAAGAAAGAAACAGCAAGTTATGTAAATAGACAGAAAGATGTGAAGGTAGGCCCAAAGACAGACAGACAAACAGACAGAGAGGGAAAAAGGAGAGAAAAAAAGACAGACAGACAGACTGACTGACAGAGAGAGACAGACAGACAGACTGACTGACAGAGAGAGACAGACAGACAGACTGACTGACAGAGAGACAGACAGACAGAAAGAAAGAAACAGCGTTATGTAAATAGACAGAAAGATGTGAAGGTAGGCCCAAAGACAGACAGACAAACAGACAGAGAGGGAAAAAGGAGAGAGAAAAAGACAGACAGACTGACTGACAGAGAGAGACAGACAGACAGAAAGACAGAAACAGCAAGTTATGTAAATAGACAGAAAGATGTGAAGGTAAGCCCAAAGAGACAGACAAACAG
>NW_020871994.1:94852-102352 GCF_003789085.1 Penaeus vannamei
CTTTTTCGTTTTTTTTTTCTTTTTTTCTTTTTACTCATTCCCTTATATCTCACTTCCTTTCCTTCGTTTCGCATCCTTCTTCTCTCCTTCTTTGTTTTGATCTTCTTCTCTATTTTCCTCCTCTTCCTCCTCCATTTACGCTTTTAGCTTGTTTCTTATGTATTTTTCCTTTCCACTTAACTTGTTTGCTTCCATTTTCCTTTCTCAATCTTCTCATAATCCCTCTCCTTCTCCACGCCAGTTTCTTCTATCCTCTCTCTTATCTCTCTCTCTCGTTCTCCCCCCCCCCCCCCCAACTCTCTCTCTCTCTCTCTCTCTCTCTCTCTCTCTCTCTCTCTCTCTCTCTCTCTCTCCTCTCTCTCTCTCTCTCTCTCTCTCTCTCTCTCCCTCTTCCCCCCTCCCTCCCTCCCTCCACCTCCCTCCCTCCCTTCCACCCCCTCCCTCCCTTCCACCCCCCCTCCCTTCCACCTCCCTTCCACCCCTCCCTCCCTCCCTCCTTTCCACCCCTTCTATCCCCTCCATCCTGCAGGACACCAAAGGATAATGTGATCCTAGAGAGCCTCTGGGGAGCACCTCAAAGGCCTCCTCATTCTAGGCCTAAGACGCTTTAAGATGGGGGAGGGGGATGGGGGATGGTGGGGGGGAGTGCGAAAATGGATGGGGAGGATAGGGTAAGGGATAAGGGGGGATGGGAGGGGAAAAAGGAGAAGGGAGAGGGAAAGGGATGGGGACGGGAGGGAGGAGGGAGGGAGGGAGGGAGCGGAAGGGACAAGTTTTTGACTCTGACTTTGACACGTTTATTGAGACAAAAAATCTCAAAGGGATGAGATCACTTGGGTTATCCTCGACCCTATCTTAATAAATCCCTATTTGGGCTCATAATTCACATACAAAACTTAGGTATAATAACAGTTCAAAATATGCACAATGCACAATGCTTAGATTACAAAAAATACAAGTATTCAAAGTCATTGGCTTACATATCAGTAAAGAGATACAACACTTCCACCCTCATAGTGTGAATGAGGGTGAATGGGGGAGAGGGTGTATCAGTCAGGGAGGAAGAGAGATACGAGGGAGAGATAGGGTGATTTCAGGGAAGGATAGGAGGGAAAAGGGAGGGACAGGGGGATATAAATAAACGACAGGATGTATAAGGGAGAGAGAAACAGAGGAGATAACCCTTAAGCATAAGGGTGACGGGGTAAGGAAGGGTCTAAGAGAGTAAGAGGAAGGGAGAGTAAAGGAGGGTAATAGTCAGGGAGGAAGAGAGATATGAGGGAGAGATAGGGTGATGATTTCAGGGACGGAAAGGAGGGAAAAGGGGAGGACAGGAGGGTATAATGAAACGACAGGGTGTATAGAGGAGAGAACCCGTATGCATAAGGTGACGAGGTAAGGGAGAGTCTAAGAGAGTAAGAGGAAGGGAGAGTAAAGGAGGGTAATAGCCAGGAAGGAAGAGAGATATGAGGGAGAGATAGGGTGATGATTTCAGGGAAGGATAGGAGGGAAAAGGGAGTGACAGGAGGATATAATGAAACGACAGGATGTACAAGGGAGAGAGAAACAGAGGAGATAACCCGTATGCATAAGGGTGACGGAGTAAGGAAGAGTCTAAGAGAGTAAGAGGAAGGGAGAGTAAAGGAGGATAGGAGAGATCTGTAATAAGGGAGGAGGGGAGTAGGAGTAGGGGGGGGGGGCGTTACTCAAAACCTCCGGCCGCGTTAAGACGATGACTTTCGGTGAGTGATGGTGAGTGATGCCTTCGAAAAGGGCCGATGGTGAGTGATTGATGGTGGTGAGTAAGAGGAGGCCATGGGCGGTCCAACTCTCATTGGTTCTGGAGTACTGAAGATGTATTCGCTGTATCCGTCTTTCGTCTGTATTAGGAGTAGACTATAACGTGCTTACAGGAGATGATGGCATATGAGAGGGGACTGTGATAGATATATTGAGATGTAGAGATTGATAGATGGGTAGATAGATATGTAGATGATAAGAGTGAATGGTAAAATAATCGAAATCTTTCTGGATTTCGTCAAACCTGAAGGTGTGTGTGTGTGTGTGTGTGAGTGTGAGTGTGTGTGTGTGTCTGTGTGTGTGTGTGTTTATATATCTGTATATATCTATATTCATTTATGTATCTGTCTCTATATCCACGTATGTGTACATACATGTATGCGTTTATGCATCCATGCATGTATGTTTGCCTGAATCTATTCACCTACACATCAGTTGTACATTCACATAAACATTTACAATTTCTAAAAAATAATAATAATAATAATAAAAATAAAAAACATCAGTTGTACATTCACATAAACATTTACAATTTCTAAAAAAAAAAAATAAATAAATAAAAAAAAAATAGAAAGAAAGAACAGGAAAAGGCAGCAGCATCAGCGCCTGAGTTCTCCCTCATGTTCTTTCGATGAAGGAAATTAAATCACCTTAGGTTAATCACCCTTTGAGTTTGAATTGAGCGCTCGCCAATGTTATTTCCGAGAATATCAATTTACTTTATCTGTCTGTCTGTCTGTTTGTATGTAATATATAATATATATATATATATATATATATATATATATATATATATATATATATTATATATATATATATATATATATGTGTGTGTGTGTGTGTGTTGTGTGCGTGTGTGTGTGTGTGTATGGATCTCTGTGTTTGTGTGTGAGTGTGTGTGTTGTATGAATATATGTATATATATGTATATATATATATATATATATATATATATAATATATATATATATATATATGTGTGTGTGTGTGTGTGTTGTGTGTGTGTGTGTGTGTGTGTGTGTGTGTGTGTGTGTGTGTGTGTGTGTGTGTGTGTGTGTGTATGTATGTATGTATGTATGCATATAAATATACATACCTACCTTTCTGCCTCCCCTTCCTGTTCTTCCCCCACTTCCTCTATCCAACAATGATTTGATTTCCTGTCATCTCTTGCGTACCTGCCCCTCTACCCCCCCCACTACCCCCTCCCCCTGCCACAACTTCCCCCTACCCCCATTCCCCCCTACCCCCACTACCCCTACCCCCTACCCCCCTACCCCCCTCCCCCCTACCCTTTCATTTATCAATATTCAAACGATTATCAAAATGCTTTTACTTCCGATCCGAACGATAAGTAACGGAATCCCCCAAAAATATTGTTCGAAGTGAAACGCGACGAGAATTAATAAAAAAAAAAAAAAAAAAAAGGGGGGGAGAGAGAGAGAGAAAAAAAAAAAAAAAAAAGAAAAAAAGATGGAGAACGGAGCACACAACTTAGGCGTGACTGAAAATATTTCGTCTTCGTTGCAAGAAACAATTGCCCGAGGAGAAGCGAGGAAGATTTTAGGTCGGGAAGTTCGGATTTTCTTTTTTATCTAATAATTTTTTGGGGTGTTTTTTTTTTTTGGGGGGGGGGGGGAGTTTTTGGTGCTGAAGGAACGTATTTCTTTCACTTTATATCTGTCTAATAATTTTTTGAGGTGTTTTTTTTTTTTAAGTTCGTATTTTTTCTGTTTTTTGTGCTGAAGGAACGTATTCCTTCACTTTATAATTACTTAGTGTTTCGTTTTTTTTTTTCTTTTTTTTTTTTTTTAGTTTTCTCTATTTTTATTCATTTATCTATTTTTCTATTTTTTTTATTTGTTTCCTTCTGTTTTTCTTTGCTTTTTTGTCTAATAATTTTTGGGGGTGTTTTTTTTTTTTTTTTTTTGAGTTTTTGGTGCTGAAGGAACGTATTTCTTTCACTTTATAATTACTTAGTTTTTCGGTATTTTTTCTCTCTCTCTTTATTTTCATTCATTTATTTATTTTTCTAACTTTATTGTTCTTTCTTTATTTGTTTCTTTCCGTTTTAATTTCCTTCTCTCTTTATATATATATATATATTTTTTTACTTGTTTGTTTTTAATATGGCGTCCAGTGTACTTATTTCAGTATTACTCCTATATCTTTACTTTTATGTCTCGCTTACTGTCTCTTTCTGACTCTTTCTACCACTCTCTTGTTCCTCCTATTCCCCTTTTTTGTAGTTTTCTGCTATCGTGTTCTATATGAGCCGTTTTGTATTTCTTCTCCCTTTTTCTCTCTTCGCTCTCTCTGTCTCCCTTTCTTTCTCTCTCCATGCCACGGGTTCCCACTCTCTCTTTCTATGTCAGCCCTTTTGTATTTCTTCTCCCTTTTTCTCTCTTCGCTCTCTCTGTCTCCCTTTCTTTCTCTCTACATGCCACGTGTTCCCACTCTCTCTTTCTTTGTCAGCCCTTTTGTATTTCTTCTCCCCTTTTCTCTCTTCGCTCTCTCTGTCTCCCTTTCTTTCTCTCTCCATCCCACTCTCTCTTTCTATGTCAGCTGATCGCCTTATTTCCCTCCGTCGCTCTTTGTGTGTCTCGTTCTGTCAGTGTGTGAGGATTGAATTTTCATTTTTCCCTCACCTTTTCTCTGCCATTTTCAAGGGAAATTCTATGCCATAGGGGTAGGGTGGGGGAGGGAAGGGTGGGGTAGGGAGAGGGAGGAGGGGAGAGATGAAAAGGAGAGAGGGGAGGGATGGGAGAGGGAAGGGAGAGCGGGGAGGAAGAGGGAGGAGGGGAGAGCTGGACGGGGGAGGGAGGAGGGGAGAGGGGGATGGGAGAGGAGGAGGGGAGAGGAGGGGAGAGAGGGGAGGAGAGCGAGGAGGGGAGAGAGGAAAGGACGAGCGGGAAAGATAGAACGGGGAGGGGGAGAGAGGGAAGGAAGAGGGAGGATGGAAGAGCTGGAAGGGGAGGGAGGAAGGGAGAGAGGGAAGGAGAGAGGTGGAGAAAAAAAAAGAGATGGTAGAGCAAGGAGACGAGAGGGGGCATGGGAAAGAGAGGGAGAGGCGAGCGAGGAGGGAAGAAATAGAGGGAGGGAAGGAAAAAGGGAAAGAGATATGTGGGTAGAGCGGGGAAGGAAGAAGAGAAAGGGAAAGAGAAAGAAGGGGAAAAAGGGAAAGGGAAAAGAAGAGACAGGAAGATGAAGAAAAGAGAAAGAAAGAGCGAAAAGGGGAGAGGGAAAGTGGAGAGAAAAAAGAGACGAGACGAGAAAAAAGGAAGGAAGAAGGAGAGAAAAGGCGAATACATATCGAACAAAAAACCCAGAGAATAAAAACGAGAGAACGAAAGAGAGAAACGCGAAAAGAAAGAACAGAGAGAGAAAAGAAGAAGAAAAAAACGAACAGAACGGGACAAGTCGCAGGAAAGAAACGAAAAGCCAAAAAGAGGGGAATGTGACTAAGGGAGAAGGGAGAAAGGGGAACGGTAAGCACTGTCCAACTCTACTGACTTTGAGTATATAATGGACACGACGATCAGCGGCTTGGAAGACGCTAAGGGCCGTTTTATAGGGAGATGCGAAGGAGGAGGAGGAGGAGGGGGGAATAAAGAGAGAGGAGGAGGAAGAGGAGGAGGAGGAGGAGGAGGGAGGAGGAGGAGGAGGAGGAGGAGGAGGAGGAGGAAGAGGAGGAGGAGGAAGAGGAGGGAGGAGGAGGAGGAGGAGGAGGCAGGAGGAGGAGGAGGAGGAGGAGGAGGGAGGATGAGGAGGAGAGGAGGAGAGGAGGGAGGAGGGAGGAGGAGGAAAGGAAAATAAGAGAGGGGATGGAAGATCAAAGGGGAGGAGGAGAAGGAGGAGGAAGGGGAGGGGGGAATAAATACAGGGGGTGAAAGATCATAAGAGGAGGAGAAGAGGAGGAGGGAGGAGGGGAATAAAGAGAGGGGTGGAAGATCCGAAGGAAGAGGGGGGGAACAGAGAGAGGAGGTGGGAGATGCGAAGGAGGAGGAGGAGGAGGGGGAAGATAAAGAGAGGGGATGGAAGATGCGAAAGGAGGAGAGGAGGGGGGGATAGAGAGAAGGAGTGGAAGATCATGAGGAGGGGGAGGAGGAGGAAGGGAAAATAAAGAGAGAGGGGGGTGGAAGATCGAGGAGGAGGAGGAAGGGGGAATAAAGAGAGGGAGGTGGAAGATCCGAAGGAGGAGAGGAGGAAGGGGGAATAAAGAGAGGAGGTGGAAGATCCGAATGAGGAGGAGAAAGGGGGGGGTAGAGAGAAGGAGTGGAAGATCATGAGGAGGGGAGCGAGGGGGGGGGGAATAAAGAGAGGAGATGGAAGACCAGAAGGAGAGAAGGTGGAGAGGATAATAAAGAGAGGGGGTGGAATAAGGGTTAAGGGGAGGAAATAGAGTAGTAGAGGAGGGAATGGAAGAGTTTAGATAAGGGAAGAGCGGGTAGAAAAATAAGATAGAGGAGGTGGAATAGGGGAGGAGGAGGAGAGAAAGAAAGAAAAAAAATGGGATAGAAAAGGGCAGGAGGCGAAAGAATAAGAGTGAGGAGGAGCAACAGCAGAAGAAAAAGATTAGCCAAGATTAAAATGAAGAATAGAGAATGGGGAGAGAGTAGTAGAAATTACGATTTTTTCAGGAAAAAGAGGAAGAGGAATGAGAGATATGAAGAAAAGAATAAAAAAAATTACAAAATAAAAGTGGGAACAAGAGAAGATCAGGATGGCAAGAACATTAAAAACATTGAAGAGGAAGCAGGAAAAGATACAAAAGAGAATGGTAAAGAATAGAAAAAAAGGAGGAAGAAAAGATTTTTAAAAATAAAAATAAATAAGTAGATGCATTAGATCAGACGAAGACAATATTTTCAGACTAATAATAATCCTTCATAAATCGATCCCAATAATTATTCAAATATTCAACAGAAAAAAAGAGAAAAAGAGAAAGATGGAACAAAAAACAATAATCTTTGGAAGAAAAACGGACATTGAAAAATTGTGAAAGAGGAAATGAGAAATGAAGAATGGCGGAGACAACAATTTGAATATTCATAACCCTATAGTAGGGATGGTAACAGCAGGAGAAGTAGCAACAGCAGAATTACATTACAGGATTATTGTCAATGATCGTTGTAATCTTATGACAACAGTTCTAGTAGTGGTGGTAGTAGTTGCTGTTGTTGTGTGATTAGTAGTTAGCAGTAGTAGTAATTAGTAGTAGTAGTAAGTCAGTAGTAGTAGTATAGTTAATAGTAGTTAAGTAATAGTAATAGTAGTAGTAGTAGTAGTAGTAGTAGTAGTAGTAATAGTAGAGTAGTAGTAGTAGTAGTAGTAGTATAATAGTCAATTAGTAGTAGTCTTTTGGTGTTAATAGTAGCAGTAATATCCGTATTCAGCAGCAGCAGCCATTTAGTAATAATAATAGTAGTAGTAGTAGTAGTTAATTAGTAGTCTTTGTGTTAATAGTAGCAGTAATATATTCGTAGCAGCCAGAAAGCAGTAGTAGTAGAGAAGTATTTTTTAGCTGCTCATAATAGTAGTTTTTGTGATGATAGTATCAGGAATAGCCGTAGCAGCAGTAGTAGTAGCAGTAGTAGTAGTTGTAGTTGTCGTGAAAGTAGTTGTTGCGATAATACCAAAAAGTAGCAGTAGCAGAAGGTAGTAGCGGTAGCTTTAGTAGTTGTGATAATGGTAACAGTAA
>NW_020871994.1:114852-119852 GCF_003789085.1 Penaeus vannamei
AGAGACAGAGAGACAGACAGACAGACAGACAGACAGACAGACAGACAACGAGAGAGAGAGACAGAGACAGAGACAGAGACAGAGACAGAGACAGACAGACAGACAGACCAGAGACAGAGACAGAGACAGAGACAGACAGACAGAAGACAGAAGACAGCAGGAGACAGACAGACAGAGAGAGAGAGAGAAGAGATGACAGACAGACAGACAGACAGACAGACAGACAGACAGACTGACAGACAGGACAGGACAACAGACAGACAGAGAGAGAGGAAGAGACAGAGGACACACAGACAACGACAGACAGAAAGAGACAGGCAGAGAAGAGAGATACAGACAGACAGACAGACAGTCAGACAAGACAGAGACAGGACAGCAGACAGACAGACAGACAGACGAACAGAGACCACGCGATCTTACAACAGCGGTACCTTAGAAGTTGATATTCTGAAAATGACTTGTAAGAAATTTGTCACTGATTACTATTATTTGCTAATCAAGAGAAAATTACTATTGCTAATGAACACCGTTGAGTGTATCGTGACTTGAAAAGAGGACGGAGAGAGAAAAAAATAAAGAGAAGGAAAAGAATATTGAAAAAGGAAGAAGCAGAAGAAAAAGAGAATAGGAAAAAAGAGTAAGGTGATAACGAAAGCGGTAGAGCATATTTGCAATTGGTAATGAATAGATAAATAGTCGAATAAATGAATAAATAAATGCACCGAGAAAATACCAAGAGAAAAGAAAGGAAAAAAAATATATATATCATAAATCATCTAAGGTATTACAGTAAAGATTCTTATCTTGTCGGAAGCTCGACTTGGACTTATGAAAGATGCATCACCCATGGGAAAAGTTGGCGGGAAGTCCTCGTCCCTTACGACAATTTTGGCGGGATTTTTTTTTTTTCTCTGATTTTATCTCTGTCTGTTTATATATGTGTGTATCTGTCTATTTTTTTATGCATCGTTTTGTCTTTCTGGCTGTCTTCTCTGTTTGTATATCTGTGATTCCCCCCACTCTCACTCTCTCTCTCTGTCTGTTTGTCTGTTTCTTTCTCTTCTCTTCTCTCTCTCTCTCTCCTCTCTCTCTCTCTCTCTCTCTCTCTCTCTCTCTCCTCTCTCTCTCTCTCTCCTCTTCTCTCTCTCTCTCTCTCTCTCTCTCTCTCTCTTCTCTTTTCTCTCCCTCCTCCCTCTCTCTGTCTCTGTATGTTTGGTTTCTTTCTCTCTCTCCTCTCTCTCTCTCTCTCTCTCTCTCTCTCTCTCTCTCTCTCTCTCTCTCTCTCTCTCTCTCTCTCTCCTCTCTTTCTCTCTCTCTCTCTCTCTCTCTCTCTCTCTCTCTCTCTCTCTCTCTCTTACTCTCCCTCCCTCCCTCCCTCTCTCTGTCTGTTTGTCTCTCTCTCTCCTCTCTCTCTCTCTCTCTCTCTCTCTCTCTCTCTTTCTCTTTCTCCCCCTCTTCATCCGCCCTTCCCTTCTTCCCATCCTCATCCTCTCTCTCACCATCTCCCTCTTTATCTCTTCATATAAAAGGTTATCTAAATATCACACAAAAATAGGATATTTTTGGTAAATGTGAAGGTGAGGGGAAAGGGTGATCTACAAATATGAATATTGTTTCCCTCTCTCTTTATCTCTTCTCTCTGCTCTGTCTGTCTCGCTCTCTCTCTTTCTCTCTCTCTCTCTTCTCTCTCTCTCTCTCTCTCTTCTCTCTCTCTCTCTCTCTCTCTCTCTCTCTCCCTCCCTCCCTCCCCCCTCCCTCCTCCCTCCCTCCCTCTCTCTCTCTCTCTCTCTCTCTCTCTCTCTCTCTCTCTCTCTCTCTCTCTCTCTCTCGCTCTCTCTCTTTACAATTCTACGAAAGATATCTCTGTATGAAGTGTTTATACTTGTCGCCTTACTAGAGATGTGAAAATGATTATTCAGTTCATGTTACGCCGATGATCTATAAGGGTAAATGCATACAGACAAGTAGATAGATAGATTTAGATAATAGATAAATAGATACGATAGATAATGTAGTAGGTGTGGGGAGGATAGATAGATACAGTAAATAGATTGATTGATAGATAGTAGTAGGAGGTAGTAGTAGGGAGATAGATAGATTAGATAGTTAAATAGATTGATTATAGAGAGATAGATAGGTAGATAGATAATAGGTGATAGATAGGTAGATAGATAGATAGATAGGTAGGTAGGTAGGTAGTAGATAGGGATATAGATAGATAGGTAGGTAGGTAGGTAGGTAGGTAGGATATAGGATAGATAGATAGATAGATTGATTAATAGATAGATAGATAGATAGATAGATAGATAGATAGATAGATAGGTAGATAGATAGACAGATAGATTTCTACCTGCGTGTCTAAGTAATATATGAGTGCATAGACGTATGTACTTACTTGTATTTCCATCGACATACTTACATAGGCATATATGTCACACTTACGTCGCTTGTGTATTTTGGACATATAAATATACGATCTTTTAAAAGAATATACTTACCTTATCTTTCTATTTATGTCATAAGGATATGACTTAATAAGCGAATACACTTATACACCCTGTGTGTTTACGAATGCAAATAATAATATTTAAAAATTAATGTATAATAATGATAATGATACTATTAATGATAATAAGAGTAATAGATAATATGTAATAATAATAATATAATAATTATGATAATGATGATGATGATAATAATAATGATAATTATAATCATATAATGATAAGAAATGAATAAACATTGATAATGATAATGTTAATGATAATCATAATACTAGTAACAATGGTAATAATAATCCTTAATGACATAATACAATGAAATGAAACAAATAAAAGCGAATTCCTGCCGTCTTACCCCGTTGTGCCCCCCCCACCCCCACCCCGCCAAGGCCTCTGACCTTAGCCAAACACTCCGAGAGATAAAAGCGGAACATCGGGAAAAGAGTGAAAGTATCTCTTTCTTTATCTTTTTTCATCTTTCTTTTTTTTCCTATTTTTTCCTATTTTTCTTTATCTTTTTCTTTATCTTTTTTTTTACTTTTTTCTTTGTCTTTTTCTTTTCTTTTTCTTTTCTTTATCTTTTTTCCTATCTTTCTTTATCTTTTCAGGTTTTTTTTATTTTTTTTTATTTTTTTTTTATTTATTTTTTTTTGAGCGCGCGCGCGTGTGTGGCTTGACTGTCGAGGGAAATTCTCGGAAAGGTTTGCACGGAGAGTGATTTCACAATGCTGTTTTTGTCCGGTTTCTGTGACGGAGAGTGTTTATCTGCCGATTTTCTTTTCTTTTTCTTTCTTTTTTTTTGGGGGGGGGGGGGAGGCAGTCGGTGGGATGGAATGATATATTATTTTTTTATATTTTTATTCATATTATATTATTGTTGTTGTTGTTAGTATTATTTTATTATTATTACTATTATTATATATTATTATTATATTATTATATTATTGTTATTCCTCTATTCATTATTATATATAGTATTATTTTATTATATTATCATATATTTATTAATATCCTTATTATCATCATTATCATTAATTTTTTTTTCTTATTCTTCATTTTCTTCATTCCAACATCATCATCTGATCCACTTCCTCTCCTCCCTCCTCTTGTTAACCTCTCTTTTTCTGTTCTAAACCCCCATATCTTCTTTTTTTCCTTTCTTCTCTCCTCCTCCCCCTTTCTCCAACCCTTTCTCTTCCACCCCTTCCTTTCTTTCCTCCTATCCTCCTCCCTTCTCCTCCCCTCTTCTTCTTCCGCCTTCCTTCTCCTCTCCCTCTCCTCTTTTCCCTCCCCTTCTCCCACCCTTTCCCTCTCCACCCCCCCTCTTCTCTTCTTCCTCTTCCCTCTTCCCTTCCTTTCTCCGCCTCCCCTTTTCCCTTCCGTCGTCCTCCTCCCTCTCCCTCTCTTCTTCTCCTCCCTCTCCTCTTCCATCCTTCCCTTCTCCGCCTCCTCGTTCTTCCTCCCCTTCTCCACCCTTTCCTCCTCCTATCCTCTTCCCCTCCCTTCTTTTCTCCTTCCCTCCTCCTTCCTTCCCCTCCTCTCCTTTCTTTTCNTGCTATAAGACAACGCGCGACATAATCTGAAAAAACAAACATAGTGAGATGTAGTCTGATCAGGTACACGACCACGGAACCGGACACGGAAAGAGCACAACAAAAAGAACCGAGACACGTGACAACACCGCAGGCCGAAACACCCAACAGAAACAAATCACCGACAACACCTGACAGCCGAAACACCAACAAAAAGACAGCGACAACCGAAGACCAGCAAAAAAACAAACATCAACCGACCACACCGACAGCAGCAGCAGCACCGAAATCCTCCGTCGACAGCGCAGTCAGAGTTGACATGTTACGTCATTCTCCCAGGAAAATTACGACGCCCTGCCAAGAAAACGGAAGAAGACGTCATAATCCCGCACAGAATCCAGGGGTAACTACGCTGTATATCGCATGTAATCACAAGGAATGCGATATATCACTGGGTTTGAGGGTTGCCTGGTTACGAGTAAGCATTGCACATCGATCTGATTAATAGCAGGGAATATCTGCCAGGGTTAAGAAATATAAGGCTTGTACTGAAACGAAAAGATCGTTTGAAATGGATCTTATTTCCAAATGGAGCACTGGGGCAAAAATAAATAAATAAATAGATAATACATAAAATAATTTTAAATTAAAAAAATAATAATGATAATAATAATTCAAGCTAAAATGTATTACGAAAGAACAAACTATCGAAGATATTTTTGTCTCAATTTCTTATTCCAGGTTTTCTATAATGGATGTATCAGTAACACAGGAGAGGAAGCTGTCATGAAATTGAAAAGAAAATTAATGATTATGATAACAAGCTACCAATAAGAGAAACAAAAAAATGTCAGACTGATAGGCAAGAAGACGGGGCTCCAATATCAACAGCAAGTGATCTGTAAGATGGCCTCTTAGTACCCAATTAGGACCTGATCCCATTTCAACGCAAGGAGAGGGCTGGAAT
>NW_020871994.1:124852-139852 GCF_003789085.1 Penaeus vannamei
GTATGCAGTGGAATTACCCATCATCGGACGAGAATGGAGTGTAATGCGAACCTGATGAAGGAGGGGGATCGGAGAGGAGGAGGAGAAGAAAGGGGACGAGTGGGAGGAAGATGGTGGAGAGATGAGGAAAGGGTGGGGGGGGGGGGAGGGGAGGTGAGAAGGAGGATGGGAGGGAGGGATGGAGGGAGGATGGGAGAAGGGGAGGAGGAATCGAGGGAGAGAGGGATGGTGGGGGAAAGGGGGGTGAGGAAAGAACGGAGGGAGGGAGAACGGGAGGGAAAGAACGAAAGAAGTAAGAGAGAGAGAGAGAGAGAGAGAGAGAGAGAGAGAGGAGAGAGAGGAGAGAGAGAGAGAGAGAGAGAGAGAGAGAGAGAGAGAGAGAGAGAGAGAGGAAGAGAGAGAGAGAGAGGAGAGAGAGAGAGAGATTATGAGAGGAAGAAACGAAAACGTTTCATGCCATGAAATCATTTTCTCTCCCGAGAGGAAACTCGAGCCTCTAATCTCCTGTTATTTCTTGACAAGCGAATGATGTTCATATCCGACGAAAATTGGGTATTCGTTCAATATTCAGATCGACTCGTCCCTTAGTAACAACGCAAGTTTAATTGTACTTCTGCTGGTGTACTGTAAGAGATCATCTGAGACTCTCCACTGAAGTATGGCCTGGTACTCTTGGCTTTAATAAGGCCAGTATCATTAGAGCTTGTGAAGTCTTTTTTTTTCTTCTTTCTTTCTTTTTTTTTTTGGGGGGGAGGGGTAAAATCGTTATCTCTCATTTCGTATCAGAAGAGAAATACACAGGATCAAGCCGAGTGTTCACGAATCATCGCAATAGATGTAGTACTGCGTAAGATTTTTTTCTTCTTTTTTCTTTTCTTTTTTTTAAGCGTATTGTCTTGCGGAGTTGGTACTGGCTGAACACTACGGTACGATAATGCTTATTAACTGTATTATACGAATTAGGAAGAAAAGAAGCAGGTAACACACACTCATACAGAGATAGATAGAGAGATAGATAATTAAATACATAGATAAGTGGATAGATAGGATAGATAGATGGAAAGCAATAGCGAGACAGAGAAAGAGACACAGACACAGGCACAGACAGAGAGACAGACAGGCAGAAAGACGAACAAAAAAGACAGTCAGACAAGCAAACAAGAAAGGAAGAGAGACAAAAGGGGGAAATAAAAAAAATAGTTACAGTATATTAAAACAAAATTTTTAAAAAATCTCAAAAAAGCCACCAACCAAAAGCCAGAGAAACAAAGACAAGAAGATAAAAGAAAGGCAACATGGCGAGAGTTATTTGCGTCTTTCTCTCTCCCGTCCAAATGAGGGAGAGAAGGGAGGAGGGAGAGAGTGAGCTGTCCTTGCTCATCAACCCTGCTTTAATTTTCCATTATTATCCCTTTATTGCCGTTACCTGTATGGTCCTGTGCATTATTATTTTATCAAAGTGGCTGTAATTTGCAGCAGGACACGACCCTAATTTACCGAATTACGCTGTAATTGTCTGTTATTGTGCGGCACAGCGAAGCATGATCGCGCTCCGCCATGCGATTTGACAGACGATTGCGATCACTGACGGCCAAGAGCAACGGTCGTTAGGAGGAGGGGGAGGGAGGGGGAGGGGGGAGAGGGAGGGGGAGGTGGAGGGGAAGAGGGGAAGAGAGAAGGGAAAAGGGGAAGAGGGGGGAGGGGAAGAGGGGAGAGAAGGGAAGGGGAGGGGAAGAGGGGGAGAGGAGGGTAGGGGAAAGAGGGAGGAGGGAGGGGAAGAGGGGAAGAGGGAGGGGGGAGGGGAGAGGGAGAGGAGGGTAGAGAGGGGAGGGGGAGGGAGGGAAGAAGGGGGGAGGGGGAGGGGAGAAGAGGAGGGAGGCGGAAGAGGGAGAGAGGGAGAGGAGGGAGGGAGAGGGATAAAGGAGGGAGGGGAGGGGAAGGGGGGGGGAGACGGGGAGGGAAAGATGTGGGAGAGGGAGGGGGGGGAGAGCTGGAAAGGAGAGGTGAAGGGAGAAGAGGGGGGAGGGAGAGGAGAAGGGGAGAGAGGAGAGCGAGAGAGGGGGAGGTGTGTGCATATAAGGTTGAGATACAGGACGTGTGGTACATAGAGCCAAAATGACGTACCGCAGTGGAAGAGCATGTGTGTGGTTAAAACATACGAACTCTCTTTTTGTCTCTGTCTGTCTTGCTCTCTCTCTTTATCTCTTCTCTCTCTCTATCTCTCTATCTGCTCTCTCTCGTCTCATTCTCTCTCTGGTCATCTCATCTCTCTCTCTCTCTTTCTCTCTCTCTCTCTCTATTGCTCTACTCTCTCTCTCTATCATCTTTCTCTCTCTCTCTATCTAATCTATCTATCTATCTATCTATCTATCTATCTATCTCTATTGTCTCTCGTTCTCTCTTTTTCACACACAGACATAGACATAGACTCACACACACACAACACACACACACACACCACCACTACACCCACACACAACCACACACAACACACACACAACACACACCACAAACAAACACACAGCACACTACACACACACACACACACACAACTCACAACCAACACGTTGACACACTACCCACAACACAAAACACACAGGCGGGTGATCCACCTCAACCCACGCGGATGTGAGTCTCAGGCTTAGCAAGACAAGACAAATGTTACCAGCGAACGTGATAGAGTAGCACTGTTTGCCAAAACAATTATAAAAAACGGGGATACATGGATGGGATTTTTACGCAAACATAAAAAAAGAAAGGAAACGAAACTTTGGTTCTTCTATATTCTTTTCGACTTTTTTCTCCCCCCTTTTATGGACGGAATCGTGTTTTGTACCCTAACTGGAGCAGCGGGAAGGGAGAGGGAGATGGGGGAAGGAGAAAATGGGGGAGTGGGAGAGAGAAAGAGAGGAGGAATGGCAGAAGGAAAGAGTGGAGATGAGAGAGAGAATGGGTGGAGATGAGAGAAAGAGATGGTACAGGAAAGACTGGGGAGGTACATGGGAAGAGAAGGAGAGGAGGGAGTGAGAAGAGTAAGAGAGAGAGAGAGAGAGAAGAGAGAGAGAGAGAGAGAGAGAGACGAGAGAGAGAGAGAGAGAGAGAGAGAGAGAGAGAGAGAGAGAGAGAGAGAGAGAGAGAGAAGAGAAGCGAGAGAGAAAGAGCGAAAAACATTGGCAGAGAGACTCAGCCGAGGGAGACAAAGGATAATGAAAAAAGAGAGAAAAAAATCCAAACCGGAATGACCAGAAGCGTTATGGAAAAGAAGTGAAAGAGAACAAGGAGAGTGAGGAAATGGGGAGGGGAAAGAAAAGGAGTTAACAGACAAGCAGGAAAGAAATTAAGAGGGAAAGGCAGTTTTCCTCCATTAACACGGTGGCTCCCCTCTTTCCCGCGCGTGTCAGCTGAGGGAAAGGGGAGGAGGGGGAGGAAAGGGAGGAGGAGAAGGGAAGAAGAATTGGAAGAGAGAAGGAGAAGGAGGAAGAATAGGAGTGGGAGAGAGAATAGGAGTTAGGTGTAGGTTAGGAGAACAGGAAAGAGGAGGAAAGAAGAGAAGAATGAAGAGTAGGAGGAGGAAGAGTAGTCGAAGTAGATTCGAAGCTGAAGTAGAGAGAGAGGGAAAAGAAGAGGAGGTCGAAATGAGTATTAAGAGAGAGGGGAGGAGGAGAAGGAGGGAGAGGAGGAGGAGGATTTGATAAGGGAAAAGGGTCAGAAGGAGGGGAAGAGGAGGAGGAGGAGGAGGAGGAGGGGGGAAGGAGCAGCAGGGGGAGCTAACCAGGGATCTTGTTTATTGAACACGGAAGTTGAGGGCGGCCTATATATACGCTTTTGTTGATTGATGATTGTGATGGTCACCAGACGGGCACTTATGTGAGGGGGAGGGGGAGAGGAGGGGAGGGGTTGGGTCGAAAAGCTTTTAGGAAGAGAGGGAAGAGTGGGGGGGAGGGTGGAAGGATGACGGGGGCATGGAATAAAGAGGGAAAGGCGGAATAAGGCAATAAATGGGATAGAAAAAAAAACATGGGATAGTCAATGTAAATAAGATAATCACACTAACGATACAAAACCACTTATAAATACACGTAAGACGCGTTATAATCATTGAAAATAATCAAACGAATAAAACAAAACAATATAACACCACGAAAATAATAAGAGCAGTCGGGAGGTAAAGAAAAAGTGAGAAAGGGGAAAAGACGACGAAAAGTGATTCGTCCCCCGTGTAAGATGACCTAAGGCACGTGTTCTCGCTGTGATTGATTTCGGATTGCATTGTTGCGCCTGCAGGTGCTGGGGACGAGGAGGGGGGGGGGGGGGAGGGGGGGAAGGGCGGAGAAAGATGGAGGAGAAGGAGGAGAGAAGGAGGGGGGGAAGATGGCGAAGGAAAGTGCAAAGAGGATTACCGGAGGAGGAGGAGGAAGAAGGAGGAGAGAGGAAGGGGGGGGAAAAAAAAAAAAAAAACAAATTTTTTTTTGGGGCGAGGAGAGAGAAAGAGGAAACTGAAGGTGGCGANTCTTCTCTCTCTCTCTCCTCTCTCCTCTCTCTCTCTCTCTCTCTGCTCTCTCTCTTCTTGTCTCAATAAACGTGTCAAAGTCAAAAGAGTCTCTCTCTCTCTCTCTCTCTCTCTCTCTCTCTCTCTCTCTCTCTCTCTCTCTCTCTCTCTCTCTCTCTCTCTCTCTCTCTCTCTCTCTCTCTCTCTCTCTCTCTCTCTCTTTTGCTCAATCTTTTGTTTCCGTTTTATTAATACGACTCCATTTTCTTGGACAGAGGGTATTAAGCCCCGCCCCCTTCCCCCTTCGCCAAAAAAAACTACCCGCGAAATTAATAAATAAACACGTAAACAAACAAGCAAATAAATCGATAAATGAAAGTAAAAAAAGGCTATAGAACGAATGAAACAAAAATTTAAAATATATTTGACAAATAAACAAATTTCGATCGGCAACGAACCAGACGCCATATTGACTTTTTGCTTCGATCAGCTGATACTTGCGATATATTTGAGATCTTAAGCCCGGGATTACGACTGCATTTCCTGGTTGGTTTCGCAAAACAGTAGCGTGGTTGTAGTTGATGTATTTTTAACTCTGCAATCACGAGATTACGTTTCAGGCTTTGGGAATAAAGGAAATTGCGTGATGGTTCTTTTTTGCGCAATACTCTGCGCATTTTTTTTTCGTTAGTTGGTGGAGATTTACTTGTTGATTCTGTTTTTCTGTCTTTTGTCTGTATTTTTCATTATTATTTTATCATCATTCGATCATTACCATTATCATTATTCATCATCATCATCATCATCATTATCATCATCATCATCACCATCATCATCATCATCATCATCATCATCATTGTTATTATCAATATCATTATTATTAGTAGTAGTAGTAGTATTAGAATTATTATTAGAATTACTACCATTATTATTATTACCATTGTTATCATTATCGTGTACTTTATTACCCTTTCGCTATATACCTTTCCGTTTCTCTTCATCTTCGTTACTGTTATATGTTTATAGTCGTGATGTAATACTCTGTCAGTTACTCCTTATGTTGGCCATGTTGACGTTCCTGTCTGTGAGTACACCACGATTCTTTATCAAATCTTATCGTTGTCTTTGCTTTCTTTTGTTGTCATCTCTCTCTCTTTCTTAGTATGTCTCTCTCTCTTTCTTTTCTTATCTCTCTCTCTCTTTCTTACTCTCCTCTCTCTCTCTCTCTTCTCTCTCTCTCTCTCTCTCTCTCTCTCTCTCTCTCTCTCTCTCTCTCTCTCTCTCTCTCTCTCTCTCTCTCTCTCTCTCTCTTTCTTTCTTACTCTCTATCCACTCTCTCTTTCTTATCTCTCTCCTTTCTCTATTGCTCTCTCTTTCTTACTCTTTCTCTTCTCTTTATTTCTCTCTCTCTTCTCTCTATTTCTCTCTCTTTCATACTCTCTCTCCTCTCTCTATTTCTCTCTCTCTCTCTCTCTCTCTCTCTCTCTCTCTCTCTCTCTCTCTCTCTCTCTCTCTCTCTCTCTCTCTCTCTCTCTCTCTCTCTCTCTCTCTCATAATGAACTTTTAAAAGTAAGAAGTCACGTGGTATATAAACTGTACATTACACTGTCATCAGTGTTTTTTTTATCACAAAAAGACCAATTATAAAGCCCATATACACACTCAGATTTTTTTTTTTATGCTCTAAACCACTTATTTTTTTTATCCACAAACAGCTCTAGACCATAAACAGCTCTAGACCACTTATTTATTTTTTTTATCCACAAACAGCTCTAGACCACTTATTTAACCTTAACCCGTACTTTAAACTTCCTTGTTATAAACCTTCATATACATAAACTCAGTTCCTTTGATTGATTTATGACTTTTTTTTATTTATTTATCTATTTATGTTTAAAATATCTGTGAACAAATTTCGTGATGTTTTTCTTTAAATGTTAAAATGCTTGTCTGAACGTTTTTCGTAAATACAGAAATACATAGTGTTGTATCAATGACTGCTAATTGTTCAGGTTTTCAACATGTTTCATTCTTTTTAACAAAAATTAAATGTACATAAGAATAGCAGTAAAAAAATTGTGATGATAATAGTGAAGGTGATAATCATCATAATGATAATAATGATAATAGCAACAGTAATATTGGTAGTAATAATAATGATAAGGGTAGTAATAAGATAATGATAATAATAATTAACGATAATGATATAACAATACCAACAACAATATAATAGTAATGATAATAATGATATAATATTAATGATAATGATGATGATACGATTATAATTATGATGATAATAATAATAATAATAATATTATATTATTATTCATAATGATAACAATTACAATATAATGATAATAACAACAATAATAATGATAATAATAATAATAATAATAATAATAATAATAATGATAACAATAATAATAATAATAATAATAATAATAATAATAATAATAAAATAATAATATAATAATAATAATAATTAATAATAATAAGATCATGATAATAATGATAATGATCATGACAGAACTGATGATGTAATAATATAGATAATGATAATCATAATAATAAACTAATATGATGATAATGATAACAATAATAATGATATAATAATAATGATAACAATTATAATGCAGTGATGATAATGATAATGATAGTAATAATAACAATAACGATGATAGTGATAATGGTAATAATAACAATAATATAATAATAATAATAATAATAATAATAATAATGATAAAATAATAATAATAATAATAATAATAATAATAATAATAATAATAATAATAAATAATAATAATAATAATAATAATAATTAATAATAATAATTATAAGTAACATTATCAATTGATAAAAATATATTTATCATTATTATTCTTATAATGAAGATAATAAATAATAACAATTTATTATTATATTTATTAGTCATAATAATAATAATAATAATATCATTATCATTATAATTATAATTATAATAAAATAATAATAATAGATAACAATGATGATGATGATGATGATGAATGATGATGATGATGATGATGATTATGATAATAACAATAACTAATAACAACAATAATAGTAATGGTAATTGTTATTGATATATTTATTATCATTACCATCATAATCTTTATTATAATAGCAATAATGATAATAACATTAATCATAACATCAACAACACTTCTAATGATGATAACTTAAAAACAAAGTAAACATAACAACAACAATAATAAGGTAACTGGCACCCCCTCCCCGCCGTTTTGTCTAGCATCAACACTTGTAAACATCATTGTTACTAATCTCGTCATTATTAACCTTATTATCACCATTATCCTTATCATTTATTCCCCAACACATTCCCATCGCCATGACTAATACAATTTTTTTCTCTCCGTGAACAACAATTTTGATAAATATTAATGAATCGACGGCGACAGTAACACAGACAAGTTTTTCCCGCCAAAACCTCGACCAGACAAAGGAACGGGTGCGGCGCTGAAGAGGGGGGGGGGGGGCAGGAAGTGGGGTAGAGGGGGGGTAGGGTGGGTATCGGGGTGGGGCATGAGGTATCTGGGTAGGAGATAAGGAGTGGGAGGAGGAGCAGGAGTAGGAAAGGGAGGGGAGGGTTGAGAGATAGTGTGGAGGAGGAGGAGGAGGAGGAAGGAAGAGGAGGAGGGAAGGAAGAGGAGGAGGGCGGGAGGTAGCGAGGGGAGGAGTAGGAGGAGGAGGAGGGGCGGGGAGGTAGCGAAGGGAGGAGTGAGGAGGAGGATGACCGGCTAAAAGGAAGTGGGAAGCACGAAGGGGAAGAGGAGGAAGAAGACGAATTACTTAGAGAATTAAAAAAAAACTGAACCGCATCAGAGAATGAGAAAGAAAAAGCGAAGGGGAAGAGGAGGGGGAGGAGGAGGAGGAGGGCGGGGAGGTAGCGAAGGGGAGGAGTAGGAGTAGGAGGAGGATGACCGGCTAAAAGGAAGTGGGAAGCACGAAAGGGAGAAGAGAGGAAGAGACGAATTACTTAGAGAATTAAAAAAAAAAAAAACTGAACCGCATCAGAGAATGAGAAAGAAAAAGACACAAAACACACAAGACCGAAAAAAAAGAGATAGGAAAGGAGGGTGCACGTTCGAGAAGGGGGTGGGGGGGCTGGGGGAGGGAGAGGGAGGGTAAGGAAGTAGGAGGCGGTAGCAGGGGGTGTCAGAGTGGGGGTGGGGGTGGGGGGGGAAGGAGTGGTGTGTCCGGCGGCGGCGGCGGCGGCGGCGGCGGCGCGGTGAAGGCGGCGGTGGCGGTGGAGGCGAAACTGCATCCACGTTTTTTGACGGATGTGAAGCTTGGTTTGAGAATTCCCTTTGTGACATTCGTTTCGTTTTGTGATTGCCGTTATCAAGGGCGTGGTGATAAGCGTCGTGTTTTTTTTTGTTCGTTCTCGTTGTTTTCGCTTTTGCTATGTGTTTTTTTCGTTATTATTTACATTATTCATGTTTTTATCATATTATCATCTTAATAAACATTTTCTTCACGTGTTAGTACTATTAATATTATTCCTATACTAATTTTTATGACATTTTTAGTAAGGACAGTAGTTGTAGAAGTATTCCTACTACTACTATTATTGTTTATATCATTATTAGTATCACTATTATTGTCATTATGATGATGACAATCAGTTTGGTTATTGTTACTTCCAGATGTTTCTCGTATCTATTCCGTAGCAATTACTGTTTTTTAATATTATAATTACAATCCCGTTTAAAAGTTCACCCTTACGCAACGTCCTTTTATTCGGTCTCAATATATCTTCCATATTCTTCGCTGTTTTGATGTAGACGGAGTTGTGGGTGGCTGCTACAACATATTAATTTTACTCTTCATTTTTAGGATCGTCAGGTGATGAAGCGGTAAATGATAATATGTTATTTCCGGTGCGTTAATATAGTGGGCTGGCTGCCTCCTCTGCACATCCGGTTTTGCCGCTGCAAGTCGAAAACAAAAGACAAATAAACACATTCGCAGTTAAACACACTCAAAAAACATCCATACTATCGAAGAGAATATTAATTACTATATTAACTTTCATAAATACATACAAGAATGCATAGAGATACGCGTGTTTTGTTTTATTTTACGTTTTTGTGTGTGAAATTTCCCGCATACCAAATCTTCGTTGACGGAAAGCAATGAAAAAAAGAGGGGGCACTGCATGGCAACATTTGACATCGACCAATCAGAGAGCTTCAGTGATGACGTCATGAACCGAGGCAAAACGTATTATTTATGTTGATTGACGGACCCTATCGACTCTTATTAGAGATTGTTAGTTGTGTTTATATATTGCAATAGTATATATATAATATATATATATATATATATATATATATATATATATATATATGTATATTATTAATATATATATTTTTTTTTTTTTTTTTTTTTTTTTTTTTCCCTTCATGTCAGATCTGTCGTTTTTCTCTCAATTTTTGTTCATTATCATCATTATTGTTGTTGTTGTGATTATTATTATATTATTATTATTAATTATTAATTATTATATTATTATTATTATTATTATTATTATTAATTATTATTATTATTGTTTCATTATTATTGTTATATTGTTTTATTGTTGTGTTTGTTCTATTATAATTTTTTATCATTATATTGTTATTTATTATTATTTTTTTTATCATTATTATCATTATTATTATTATTATTATTATTTATTTATTATTATTATTATTATTATTATATTATTATTATTATATTATTTATTATATTATATTATTATTATTATTCATTATTATTATTATTATTATTATCATTATCATTTATTATTATTATTCATATATATTTTTGTTGTTGTCATTATTATGTTGTTTTAGTATCTATTATTTTTATCATTATGATAATAATACTGATAATACCGATAATAATAACATTAATAATTATTATTACAATGATAATAATAGTTATTGTTATTATCATCATTATCATTATTATTATCATTTGCCAATTTTTTATCATCATCAGCAGCAGCATTATTATTATCACTGTCATTATTACTGTTATTGTCATTGATGTTGCTATCATTATCATCTTATTAATTAATTTATACAATTTGTATTCTTTATCATTTCTCCTCTCCACTCACTCCTCTTCGTGAAAGACAAATATAAATAAAAAAAAACATCAAAATAATAACCAAACAATAGAAACGGAAATAAAGAAATGAAATAGACAAATATAAATTAAAAAGCACCAAATAATAACCAAACAATAGAAACGGAAATAAAGAAATGAAATAGACAAATATAAATTTAAAAAAAACATCAAAATAACAACTAAACATAAACGGAAATAAAGAAATGAAAATAGACAAATATAATTTAAAAAAAACATCAAAATAACAACTAAACATAAACGGAAATAAAGAAATGAAAATAGACAAATATAAATTAAAAAAAAACATCAAAATACCAACTAAACATAAACGGAAATAAAGAAATGAAAATAGACAAATATAAATTAAAAAAATCAAAAATACCAACACAAAAAACGGAATTAAAGAAATGAAAATAGACAAATATAAATAAATAAAAACATCAAAAAACAACTAAACATAAACGAATTAAAGAAATGAAAATAGACAAATATAAATTTAAAAAAAAACATCAAAATAACAACTAAACATAAACGGAATTAAAGAAATGAAAATAGACAAATATAAAAAATAAAAAAACATCAAAATAAACAAAAACAAAACCGGAAATAAAGAATGAAAAATAGACAAATTAAATTTAAAAAAACATCAAAATAACAACTAAACATAAACGGAATTAAAGAAATGAAAATAGACAAATATAAATTTAAAAAAAAACATCAAAATAACAACTAAACATAAACGGAATAAAAAGAAATGAAAATAGACAAATATAAATTAAAAAAAAAACATCAAAATAACAACTAAACATAAACGGAAATAAAGAAATGAAATAGACAAATATAAATTTAAAAAAAACATCAAAAATAACAACTAAACAAACGGAATTAAAGAAATGAAATAGACAATATAAATAAAAAAAAAAACATCAAAAATAACAAACTAACATAAACGGAAATAAAGAAATGAAAATAGACAAATATAAATAAAAAAAAAAAACATCAAAATAACAACTAAACATAAACGGAAATAAAGAAATGAAAATAGACAAATATAAATTAAAAAAAAAAACATCAAAATAACAATAAACATAAACGGAATTAAAGAAATGAAAAATAGACAAATAAAATTTTAAAAACATCAAAATAAACATAAACGGAAATAAAGAATTGAAAATAGACAAATCAAACATTGTCATAAATATCACTGAACTGAATTGAACCCGCACAATCCACGGTGACCTTGGCGGAGATAAGGTCAAGAGGTGTGACACAGAGGGCACACTACCTCTCACCGCATGACCCGAGTCAAAAATGGGCGTGGCAGATTTATGTCATGCGTATAATTATCTCTTGTGTGTTCATTAACGGAGAGAAAAAAATAATTCCGTTATTTGGGAGTATGTTGTATATATATTTTTTATTTTTTATGTTATTGTATTAGATCATTAATTGTCATAATTATTGATGATGTGATTTATTTTGAGTAGTGGAATAACAAATTAATTAATCTGATGAAGATGGTGTTGAATTAATTACCTGTATTTCTTTTTATGTTGTAGGATTAGGCAAAGGTATCTTTCATGTGGGTACCGTGGTATGAGTGGTACCGCACACCCACTCCCTCAAGCATATCCATACTTTCATTCAAGGATAACTACACACTCTCTCTCTCTCACGTACACACATGTACACTTTTCTCTTTCTACCTTTTTCAGACATCAGCAAAACACAGATTCACTTCTCCTCTTTCTTTCTCTTCTTTTCTCTCTTCCTCCCCCCTCCCCTCTCTCTCTCTCTCCCCTCTCCTCTCTCTCTCTCCTCTCTCTCTCTCTCTCTCTCTCCCTTCCCCTTCTCTCTCTCTCTCTCTCTCTCTCTCTCTCTCTCTCTCTCTCTCTCTCTCTCTCTCTCTCTCTCTCTCTCTCTCTCTCTCTCTCTCTCTCTCTCTCTCACTCTCTCTCTCTCTATCTCCCTCCCTCCCTCCCTCCCTCCCCCCTCCCTCCCTCCCTCCCTCCCTCCTCCCTCCCTCCTCCCCCCTCCCTCCTCCACACATACACACGCACAAAGACACACAAACACACACACGCACATACACCCCACCCCCCCCCCCCCTCCACTGCCACACCCACACCGACACTTCTCCGCACAGCCATCCACGGGGACAGTCTCGCCAGATAGAGATCCTACCTCTATCCTTCCCTCAACCTACTTATCCACCCATCCATCGTAGCCACCTGTCAACCGCTATGTGGTTGTTGAGCGGCCTGGCCCTCTCCCTCTCCCTCTGCCTCACCCCCCCCTCCTCCTTCCTCCTCCTTTCCTGCGGTCAGTTTTCGTTCTTTTACCTTCTCTCCTTTACCACTTGATTTTTTATGTCTTGGTGTCTTAGTGTTCTGCGTCTCCTCCTCTTCGTTAATTTTTATTATCTAGTGGTCTCGTTTTTTTAAAATATTTTCTATTTACTTTTTTCGTTTTCTTTTTTTCAAATGTAATCTGGTTATATTTATGTTATTATTTTGTTTCTCGTATATATATATATATATATATATATATATATATATATATATATATATATATATATACTCTATTCTACTTTTTGCGGTTGTCTCTTCTTTTAAATGCAATCTGGTTATATTTTTGAATTTGTTCTCGTTCCCTATTCCTCCCGATTTTCTTAAGTATGATTCTCACTTTTCCTTCTTTATAACACTCAAACATTTCCTGTATCCCTTCTCTTTCCTTCTCTTTATCTTCCCTCCCTCCCTTTCCAACCTTTTTATCCTTCACCTCAACCTCGCACTCACCATCCCCCTCCCCTTCAATCCCCTTTCACCCCACCCACCCATTCCCCCTTCTAGCTCTCCCTCCTCCTCTCCTCCCCTCCCCTCCTCACTTACCTTCCTCCATCCTACCCCCTCTCATGTAACTCCCTCCCCCCCCACCCTCCGGCCCTCTCAACTTCCTCGTCGTCCTCCTCCTCCTCTTCTCTTCTTCTTCCTTCTGCTGCTGCTGCACCTGCCGCTGGTACTCCTGCTCCTCCTTCTGCTCTTGCTCCTCCTCCCTCTTCCACTCTCCCCTCCTTCCTTCCTCCCCCATTCCCCAACCACTCCCTCCTCCTCCTCCCTCCCTCCTCCACTCTTCCTCTACCCCTCCTCCTCAACCTTTCTTCCTTCTCCGTCCTCCCCCCCCTCCTCCTCCTCCTCCTTCCTCCCCCTCTCCTTCTTCCTCCCCCTCCTCCCTTCCCCAACCACCCACTCCTTCTCCCTCCTCCTTCCTCCCCCATCACCAACCCCCCTCCTCCTCCTCCTTCTCCTCTCCTCCTCCTTCTCCACCCACCCGAACCTCATAAGTGGTCAGACCTCAACAACCGCTCGTGTTGACCCAACTGGCAAAAAAAAAAAAAAAAAGAAAAAAAAAAAAAAAAAAAAAAAAAAAAGGCTTATCCTTGGGTTCGGCTCATTATGGACGGCCACGGTTGCAATGGCGGCGGCGGCGGGATGGAATGCTGCTTTTTACGCTCTTGAAATGAGGATTATTAGCGCTTTTTAAAACCATTTATGTTATATTTATCGCCGTTGTTATTGTCATGGCATTGCTATTGTTATTATGAGGTTGATTATGATTTTTCAGTAATGTATATCGTGTGATTATCAGTAACCTATTTTCCTTACTATTATTTTTACAAAGTAAAGCTTCGAAATGTGATGAAAAAACAGAAAGTCTAATTAAACAAACGCAAATACTCATAAAACAAACAAACAAAAAGCGAGTAAAACAACAAAACAAACACACAAAGAGCGAGTAAAACACAAACAAAAAAGCGAGTAAAACAACAAAAACAAACACACAAACGCAAAACAAAAGAGAAAAAAACACGAGACCAGAAAACAAAAAGCGAGTAAAACAACAAAAACAAACACACAAACGCAAAACAAAGAGAAAAAAACACGAGACCAAAAATCCATAAACAGCCCCAGCTAACGAGGTAACTGCTAGTTATAGGTGATAACAATCGTAGGCCTCTGAAACGAGTAGGAGAATTGTTCACTCGTAGGCAGAACACCGCTGGGCTCCGTAATAACACTGTCGAGTGGCTGTGTTCTAACCTTCCACTATGTTATCTTCACAGAACACCGCTTGTCTTACCCATTACATATTTCATTATACTGTTCAGATGAGTTACCTTTACAATAGGGTAAAGGTACAGTATTGGTTAATGATTACAGTGGGTGGAATGGCGGCATAATAGATGGTTTCTTGTGGTCACCGGCGATTTTGGCGGTCCTATATATATATATATATATATATTATATATATATATATATATATATAAGATATATATATAGATAGATAGATAG
>NW_020871994.1:149852-152857 GCF_003789085.1 Penaeus vannamei
ATAATATCTAATTATAAAATGATACCGATCGTAATAGCGATGGCGATAATAGTCATAATAATAACGTCATAATAGCTATCATTATAATGATAATGACAGTAATAACAATAGTAACAATAACAATCAAAACAAGTACAACAACCAAAAACAAGTACAACAACAGTAATAACAACCAAAACTAGTACAACAGCAATAACAACAGTAACAGCAACAACCCTTGACTTCAGCGCCTTCTCTTACCTGAGGAAATGCCTCGAGATGGACCCGTGCTCGTCCGCCCTCTCCTCGTGCTTCCCCTCGACCTCCACCACGCCCTCGACCACCCGCACCTTCAGTTCGTCGGGCGTGAACTGCTGCACGTCCAGGCACATCTGCGTTCAAGGCAGCTGCGTCAGAGGGCGTGGTTTTTGCGTCGTGGTGACGTCATGGATATTGGGTTTGGATGTTATTTTGTGTGGTTTGTGTCGTGGATATGTGTGTGTGTGTTTTGTGTCGTGTGTGTGTTTTTTGTGTCGTGTGTGTGTTTTGTGTTGTGAATGTGTGTGTTTTTGTCGTGTATGTGTGTGTGCTCTGTGTCGTGTTGTGTTTGTATGCGTGTGTGCTTAAATTGTTCAAGAGTTTTTGCGAGTATTTATGTCGTATATTAATAATTAATAAAAGTTTCGATTATTATTATTGTTATATTGCATTTATGAACGAGTATGGATTCACTTACAAACTTCTACATAAATCGTATTCGCCAATTAACTGATAATCCGATTATACTTCCTCATCATCACCCCTCATCATCCCTCATTCCCCTCACTCCTCCACTTTCCCTCACTTCCTCCTCACCATGAACTTGTCCTGATCCTGTGAGAGCTGCGACACTCCCGACCTCTCCTTCGGCGGCCTCCTGGATCGCATGTACAGGGACGAGCTCGGGACAGACACGTCTTCAGGAGCCATGGAAGCGCCGAAGTGCTTGGGGGGGTAGGGGAGGGGTGGGGGGGGGGAGAGAGAGAGACACATGGGGATGGTTATTCTTGATTTATGATTGAGGTGTATAGTGTTGTGAATTATGATTATGTGTTTTGTGGTTGATAGGGAGGTGGAAGGGGGGAAGAAAGAGAGAGAGAGAGAGGGGGGGACGAGGGAGAGGGAGGGAGGCGATACAGTGAGGGAAAGAGAAAGAAGAGAAGGAAAGAGAGCGAGAGTGGGAAAGAAAGAGAGAGAGAGGAGAAAGAAAGAGAGAGAGAAAGAGAAAGAAAGATAGATAGAGAAACAAAGATGTTTTATGTATGTATATGCAGCATGCATGTATTCATATAAATACCTTTCATGAAACAGCAAACACGAGATAACAAACAAAAACAAAAAATTCAGCACCCAACGTAACCCAGCATGCACCCCTTCCCTCCCTCTTCCCCTTCCCATGGAACTGAATAAGCCCTCTCAACCCCCCTCCCCTCCCCCTCATTACAACCCAAAGCCACCCCTCACCCTCACCTTCCCCTCATTGCACCCAAAGCCACCCCTCACCCTCCCCCTCCCCATGCAACTGAATAAGCCCTCTCTCTCCTCCCCTTCCCCCTCATTGCAACCCAAAGCCACCCTCCCCCCCCCTTCCCCCTCATTGCAACCAAAGCCACCCCTCCCCCTCCCCCATGCAACTGAATAAGCCCTCTCAACCCCCCTCCTCTCCCCCTTCCCCCTCATTGCAACCCAAAGCCCCTCCTCCCCCTCCCCCTCATTGCAACCCAAAGCCACCCCTTCCCCTCCCCCATGCAATTGAATAAGCCTCTCAACCCCCTCCCCTCCCCTTCCCCCTCATTGCAACCCAAAGCCACCCCCTCATTGCAACCCAAAGCCACCCCTCCCCCTCCCCCATGCAACTGAATAAGCCTCTCAACCCCCCTCCCCTCCCTTCCCCCTCATTGCAAACCCAAAGCCCCTCCCCCTCCCCCTCCCCCATGCAACTGAATAAGCCCTCTCAACCCCCTCCCTCCCCTTCCCCTCACTGCAACCAAAGCCACCCCTCCCCTCCCCTTCCCCCTCATTGCAACCCGAAGCCCTCTCAACCCCTCTCCCCTCCCCTTCCCCCTCATTGCAACCCAAAGCCACCCCCTCATTGCAACCCAAAGCCACCTCCCCCTCCCCCTCCCCATGCAACTGAATAAGCCCTCTCAACCTCCCTCCCTCTCCCCTTCCCCCTCATTGCAACCTGAAAGCACCCTCCCCCTCCCCATGCAACTGAATAAGCCCTCTCAACCCCCTCCCCCTCCCCCTTCCCCTTCATTGCACCCAAAGCCACCCCCCCTCCCCCATGCAACTGAATAAGCCCTCTCAACCCCCTCCCCTCCCCTTCCCCTCACTGCAACCCAAAGCCACCTAAAAGCCGTCATCGCCACACACTTGGTCCTTCACCTGGTCGAAGAGCCTGGACGGCCGCTCGAAGACATCTTGGCGCCTCTCCCGTTCGCCGAAGATGTCTCGGTCGGAGAAGATATCTCGGAAGAAACGGGTCGCGTCCCTGAGAAGGGGTCGCGGTACATCATGGGGATCTGGCGGGACATTTGTGGGGCGGGAGGGTGGAGAGGGTGAGTTGTTGTGGGCGGGAGGGTGGAGAGGGTGAATTGTGAGGGTGAGTCGTGATGGTGAGTTGTGAGGGTGAGTCGTGAGGGTGATTCAGAGAAAGTGGAATAGGTTACTGTGGATGAGAGGAAAAAAGTGGTTGAGTTTGAGTTGGGGCTGAAAGAGTGGAAGAGGTTTCCATGGGTGAAGAATGAGAGGGTGAATTGGGAGGGGAGACTGAGAGAAAAGTGGAATAGGTTCCTGTGGGTGGGAGGAAAGAGACTGAAAGAGTGGAATAGTTTTTGTGGGTGGAAAAAATGAGAGGTTGGGGGAGACTGAGAGAAAGTGGAATAGGTTTCTGTGGGTGGAAGAATGAAGAGTGAGTCCCTGTTCGTGGTGGGAGGAAAGACGTGAAATTTAAGATAGAGACTGAGAGTGAAATAAGTTTAATG
>NW_020871994.1:176045-178545 GCF_003789085.1 Penaeus vannamei
GCCGCGTTTCATTTACAAAACAATAAATTACTGATTGTTCTTTTCTTTTAAATGATATATTTTAGATCGTAATAATTCTATGATCTAGATTTACACTGTAATACTATTATATAATGCTTTGACCATGCATCAAATGTACCACAGCTTCCTCACGCCTGTGCAGTTAGCCAGGGTGGTAAATAAACTTACTTAAACTTAAAACTATAAATGAAGATTATCACAAGACATCTCAGAGGGCCATTTGTTCTAGCTATTGATAACACCTTGAACGATGAACAAAAGATGTATTTTTTTCTCTTTTTAGCTCATCTGACCTGCTAGGAGATACAACGTCGTTATATCCTAAACCTGTAATGGAATATTGTAATTTGACGTACCCATATATCAGAGAGAGAGAGAGAGAGAGAGAGAGAGAGAGAGAGAGAGAGAGAGAGAGAGAGAGAGAGAGAGAGAGAGAGAGAGAGAGAGAGAGAGAGAGAGAGAGAGAGAGAGAGAGAGAGAGAGAAAGAGAAAGAGAAAGAGAGAGAGAGAGAGAGAGAGAGAGAAAGAGAAAGAGAGAGAGAGAGAGAGAGAATGAAAGAGAGAGAGTCTTTCCCACAGTTATATAATTAACTGGTGTCGAGTCATAAAAAGACTCTCTGTATGATTCAAGGTGTTAAGCTGCTTATAAGATGGTACCAATTATTAATTAACTAAAACTGATATACTTATACTGCTGGAAAACAACCGTGACGTTCCACAAATCTTGCAAGAAATGTAATTTTGCAAATGAAGGTAATTTTGTATCTTTGTGCTTTTTGTGTGAAATACTGTCGATATTGTGCATTTTCAGACATACAAGGAAAAGTGACAAAATGTGCCAAGATATGATTGTGTGCAAATAAAGGCAATTTTAAGTGACGTATTCTTTTCGTGCGAATTTCTGCCGATATTGTGCATATTTTAACATAAAACTAGTAAGAAAGAAGGTCTCATAAATCCCAATTCAGAATAGAGGATAAAAAAGAGGATGGATATTTGAACTGAATTGAGATCCAATCACACAATAATATTACATATATAAAGGTGAAATCAAACACAACTTCTGACAGTTGATTTCCTTATTGTTGCAGCTGTGTTAAAAAATAAAATAAAAATAAATAAATAAATATATAAAAAATGAAAAAAATAAAAAAAAATAAAAATATATATAAAAAACAAAAAATAAAAAAAATAAGAAAAAATAAAAAATAACATAAAAATGAAAAAAAAAAAAAATCAAAATAAAAAGAAAATGAAATAAACAAATGGAATGAATAAATAGAAAGATACATGCAAAAATACAATACCCTTTGAGCAGCATTGTAGAACTGCGAAGATGATGGCGACAATAAGCATTTTCTTGAACCTGAAAATACTGACGGAATGAAAAATATTTTTAATAAAATATTTTTTTTTAATTTTATTTTATTTTTATTTTCATTTATTTTTATTTTTTTTCTTTTTTTTCAAAATATTTTTAAAATAAAGACGGAATGAAAATAACTCTTGAAAAAAGACTGAAATATATTTAAGGTTATAAAGGGTCTATAGGGACTTCATAACAGTTTATTTCTGTGACGTAATGGGAGCGATCGCGGTTGACGGCTAGCTATTTTCCCGTACTGGTTATTTTCCCGACAGGTACGCAGTATTTTGGAATATAACATCCAAGGTGGCTTTTGATATCTTATGGTGGGTAGTGCGGTGTTATAGATATCCAAATATAAGTACGAATATGCATCGAATATCCGAAGTAGGAGGAATGCATCTGGCAACTCGACTAAAGTTAACCGTCGTTACCTTTAAAGTTAAGTTAAAATTAAAGTTAAAGTTAAGAGGTGTCGCGTTTCCCGTAACCGTTGGAAAAAGATGCTTTAAATCTCTCACGTGGTGGCGACGCTGTGTCAAAAATATATAATATATAATTGATTAAAAACAGGTATGTTGATTGATTATATTACATGATAAAATGTTGACTGCCAATCATCTGGATCTCGGCTTCTATTATGTAATTTATGGTGTGTATGCACATCAATCCCTAAAAATAATTTGTTTGCTTTCCTGTCAATAAGTAAATATCTTAGCACTCCAGAACACTCTACGTAATGTCGCTAACATTTTCGTTGTATTTGTCATGACGGCTTATATATTATATGACTATCAGGATGATTGGTAAAAAAAATAATATAACTTTCGATTTATTGCACAAGACTAAAGCGAAATTGTTATACTTTGCCTCAATTTTCATAACATGACCGGAATGTTATTAATATGAGAGTGGATATGGATCCTATAAACAAAAATATAACGCAATTGTAGTTGATATGAAAACAAATATGAATAACAACTAGCAACAGATCTTGACGAATTGTTTATTTGAGTTATTCATCAAAATCTTAAAGATCTTAAAAACCCTAAAAAGCGAGTGAAGAATCTTGTTAAAAGTTGTTCGCCAAAATACGTCATTCAACGATTAACC
>NW_020871994.1:191045-204253 GCF_003789085.1 Penaeus vannamei
ACTTATTAGGACAATGTATGAATGTCAAAATAATTTAAAAGGATGAAATATAGCTGATCTGTTAGAGTTATGTACTATCGATTTCCAAGAAAGTGTGGATTTCTTTAATATAATCTTATAAAGTCTCGAAGTTGCATGTTATCTTTTCGACATAAAGTGATGGTGGTAAAGGAAACTACCCCCTGAATCAGATTAGACCAAAGTTGGGAAAATCGGTTAAAACAGAGTAACAAGACAAGTATGAACTCTGCCAACGGCGCAAGTCACCTCACAGTGTCTTGAGCTTCCCGTGTTCCTCTCCGCGTGAGGTCGAATCCGCCGCGTCGGGTATAAAATCCCGCTGGGCACAGAATCCGACATCAAATCCGCCATGGCTCCTGAACTCGTAAGCTTCCTGCAGATCGTGGTCGCTCCGAACCTCCTCCTTTGGCTCGTCGCCGTCGTGGGCATCATCTACCACTCTTGCCGTCCGTCCGCACCGTCTGAGGAAGGCCATGACGAAAAGCCAACTTCTCCTCCTCCTCCTGCAGAGGAATTCGCCGGCGTCTTCGTTCTCCCTTCAGGACAGACCACGCCCTCCATGGTCTGTCCTGACTCGAGTGTGTTCGTCCCGCAGTTCACGCCCTTCGGCACCGCTCTCCCCGTGAAGCCACGTCTCTTCGCCGTTTCGGAGACGCCCAGGCTTTCCCGAAGCTCGGCAGGATCCTCGCAGTCGGGAGGCCTCTTCGGGACCATCCCGTCCGCCCGCCTCGTCGCCATCCTCGAGGCCCTGGACGAGGGTTCCGAGGCCGAGAAGGAGCAGCAGATGTGTCCCCACCTGGAGGAAGTGCTGGCCCTCGACATGGGCTTCCTGGAGGACTCCGTCTTCGATTCCCCCGAGAGACGACCCGCCGTGCCGGTCGCGCCCCAGATGCGGTTGTGGGGCTCCGTGGCCAGGGAGGTCAAGGAGTTTCATCACAGCAGTTCGTTGCAGTCGTCGCGCTTCTAAATGTACTTTCACCATTTTATCATTTCATATATAATAAAATAATATATCGCAAAATATCTATGGTTTATCATCCGTGTCCATCCTGTAGATGTCGATTGTAATGGTACCAGATCTTTGAGCTAAATATCTGGATGAGTGATACTTGGGTATCGTTATTGTCGTTTACTACTAGTGTTTAAGTCACGACAGGACCGCACCGACTAGGAGAAAATTGAAGATCATAGTCGAGGAAAAAATACATGAATTGCTAGCAAAATTGATTTGGAGAAGCGAACCTGTTCGAGTTAAATGAGGAAACCCCCTCGCGTCGCAGCGAACCACTGCTGCGCGGAAACCCAACATGAACTGGTTTGGCGCATGTAGCTCGTGACGTCACGACAACATTCTTATAAATGTACTGTAGTAAAATGTATTTCTGTATTATAATTTATATGAAATTTTAACGAAAAACGCATTCGTCAAATGTTCCTTCCTTAAACGCACGATGTGATCGATTTTACCATATACGTACCAAATTTTAATTATAAATACATGGTATATCCACACTTGCGCATCGCTGCCCTCTCCCGGCAAATTTGACAAGTTCTGTTGTCACAGTTCTCGTTGTTTGTTCCAAAGGTGAAGGTTGTTTACAGTGCTACTTGCGTTTCCGATTTTTTTTCCAACTTTGCGGTGAAATCGATCTCTCACTGAAATCGTTACAATAACGAGGATAACACGAAACTCAGTGAAATACAATAACCGAGTTCCAGTTGTAGAATTTCGTCTGCGGTTCGTCACTTCCCAACCACCGTCCCCCCAGCTTTAAGGTAAACTCATTTTGTATTTCAAGTGTTGTCAGTGGCGATCCAGAGGCACCGGTAGGGAAGCTAGATAATCGGGAGGGGGTCCGGGGGCAAAGCCCCAGTGTTATTATTTTTTTTTTTTTTTTGGTTCATCCAGTGATCCTACTGGTCGTTCGTGCGGTTAAGATGCTGTTCACTCGCTCGTTCGCTCGCGCAACACCGTGTCGAATCATCTGTGGCCGAATCTTCTCTCGTGTTTTTACATTTTCCACTTTCATTATCATCTGAAATACAATTCTTGGCTCGAATTTTCAATATCCCACATTCTTTTGCTTTTAAAATGCATTTGTATGAACGAAATCACCTCCCCCCAAACCCTCGACTCCCCACGGGATCCCCAACCTTGTTGGCGGGAGTCGGGGACTTCGTCTCTGACGGGTGCGGTCCTATCATAAACTTCTACCGTACTAGTAAACGCTTCGTGTATTTACAGTAATGGATATCAATATGTAACTAGGTGATATTTATCATTCGTAATTCAGACTAGAAGATTGCTGACGTATGAAATAGTCTGTCCGTAAAGGAATAAATTCATAGAAAACGAAAGAGTATGTTATTTATAGAAAATGTACAATTTATAGGGGGGACTTCCTTCGTACAATATCTGCAGTATTATAAAGAGCGTAATGCCATGCCAAAAGACGACGAAGAAAAGAAAAGAAGAAAAACGAAAACCATTATTGTTATTATCATAATTAATACTATTATAATTATCATTATCATTGTTATTATTACTATTATAATTATTATCATTATCGTTATTGTTTATCATTATTATAGTTCTTATCATTATCACTATAATTATCATTATTATCGTGGTTATTATTACTACTACTATTGTTACGATTATTATTACTACTACTACTACTACTACTACTACTACTACTATATTATTATTATTATTATTTATTATTATTATTATATTATTATTATTATTATTATTATTATATTATTATTATTATTATTATTATTATTAAATTATCACTATTGCCATTATCTTTATCACTATTATCAACATTATCATCATCAATATCATTGTTATCATAATTATTGTTATTGTTACCATTATCATTATCACTATATTTATCATAATCAGAATTATGTTTGTAATTGTTTTTGTTGGTACTGTTGTTATTGTGTTTTTATTATTGTGTTGTTGATCTTGTGTTTATGTTATTGTTGTTGACTACTGTCGTTAATATTGTTCTTATCATCATTATCATCAGCATCACCATCATCTTCATTATTACTACCACTTTTGATATCAGTTTCATTATGATCACATAATGAACATTACTAATATTATCACCAACACTCCAGTTACCATTATTATCATAGCCATTACCATCACCAAAATATTCAACAAAATATTTTTCATTTCATGACCATCATCCACCACCACTGCATTTTTTTTTTCTTCTTCTTCTCCTTCTCCTTCTTCTTCTCTTCTTCTTCTTCTTCTTCTTCTTCTTCTTCTTCTTCTTCTTCTTCTCTTCTTCTCTTCTCTTCTTCTTCTTCTTCTTCTTCTTCTTCTTCTTCTTCTTCTTCTTCTTCCTCTTCTTCTTATTATTATTATTATTATTATTTATTATTTATTATTCCCCTTCTCTTCTTCTTCTTCTTCTTCCTCCTCCTCCTCTTCTTCTTCTTCTTAATCCTCCTCTTCTTCTTCTTCTTCCTCTTCTTCTTCATCATCATCATCTTCTTTTTCCTCTTCTTCTTCTCCTTCTTCTTCCTCCTCCTCCTCTTCTTCTTCTTCTTCTTTCCTTCCTTCCTTCTTCCTTCTTCTTCTTCTTCTTCCTTCTTCTCTTCTCTTCTCCTTCTTCTTCTTCTTTCCTCCTCCTCTCTTCTTAATCATCATCATCTTCTCCTCCTTCTTCTTCTTCTTCTCCTTCCTTCTCCCTCCTCTTCTCCTTCTCCTTCTTTTCTTCCTCTTCTTCTTTGTCATACGTGTCGGGGTGAACACGCACCAATGCATCAACGGGTGTCATTTATGGGTCAAAGGCGTGCCCGCGCATGACATAATCGGGTGACCAATATCTTATTTTTTTGCATGACATTAACCTCAATAACGAGAGAGAATTTGCTCTCGGACGGAAGGAAAAAATCGATTGAAAGTTGATGTTATTATTATTATCATTGTTATCTTCAGCTTTATTGTTATTATCATTATCATTGTTATTGTTATCACACCATTATTATGTTATATCATCATCACCATTGTTATTGTTATCATTATCATCATTATTATTATCATTATCATTGTTATCATTACCATTATTGTTATTATCATTATCATTGTTATCATTGTCATCATTACCATTATTATTATTATTATTATGATTATCATTGTTATTATTGTAATCATCCCCATTATTATTATTATCATCATTGTCATCATTATTACTATCATAATTGTTGTCATTGTTATCATTATTATTATTACTGGTATCTTTATCATTGTTATCATTGCCATTATTATTATTATTCGTTTATTATATAATCGTTATTGGTCTAATTTCCATTGCTATTTGTATGATCATCATCGTTATAATTGTTATCATCGTTGTTACATTATATATCAATGTATTGTTATATTTGTGATTGCGAATTCAGATTTGGTTATCTGCTCACCTTTCTTCCGTTTTCCTTCCCCTCTTCCATACTCTTTCTGACGACCTCTCTTTCTCTCATTCTCTGTCTGTCTGTCTGTCTGTCTGTCTGTCTGTCTCCACATACGTATACACACACACACACACACAACACCACACACACACACACACACACACACACACACACACACACACACACACACACACACACACACACACACACACACACACACACACACACACACACACACACACACACACACACACACACACACACACACACACACACACACACACACACACACACACACACACACACACACACACACACACACACACACACACTAGTGTACACACACCCGCAAACGCGTGCACACGCTCACGCGCGCGTCTGTGTGGCTGTGTCTGTCTGTCTTTCTCATTTTCCTTCTCCAGTCATATTCCTTCCCACATTCTCCACTCCCTTGCTCCTCTTCCTCCATTTATCACAATCCCTTTCCCCACTTCTTTCGCATCAGCGCAATGAAACTAAAGCGAAAATCTTCATAAACGCACAATCATTATTTTTCATTATTTTTCACAATTCTTTCTCGGAACTCTCTCATAAATTGCCTGAAACTTCCTTAACTTTTAACCTAATTCCCTATTTTCTCTTTTTTTTTTTCTTTGTGTATCTAATTTGGATTTTTATTTTATTCCTGGCTTTGTTTTATTGATCAGACGAGTATCTGGTAGCGGTAGGAAGACTGAGAAAGAGATCTATAGGCAGAATATATTGATCGCGGACATGTATACATAAACTCATGGTCTGGTTCACAAACACTAAATAATTCTCTCTCTTCTCTTGTCTGTCTGTCTGTCTATGTCTGTCTCTCTCTCTCTCTCTCTCTCTCTCTCTCTCTCTCTCTCTCGTCTCGTCTCTCTCTCTCTCTCTCCTCTCTCTTCTCTCTCTCTCTCTCTCTCTCTCTCTCTCTCTCTCTCTCTCTCATCTCTCTCTCTTTCCTCTCTCTCTCTCTCTCTCTCTCTCTCTCTCTCTGTCTCTCTGTCTCTGTCTCGTCTCTGTCTCTCTCTCTCTCTCTCTCTCTCTCTCTTCTCTCTTCTTCTCTCTCTCTCTCTCTCTCTTCTCTTCTCTTTCTCTCTCTCTCCTCTCTCTCTCTCTCTCCTCTCTCTCCTCTCCCTCTCTCTCTCTCTCCTCTCCCTCTCCCTCTCTCTCTCCCTCTCCCTCCTCTCTCCCCCTCTCCCTCTCTCTCTCTCCCTCTCTCTTCTCTCTCTCTCTTCCTCTTCTCTTTCTCTTCTCTCTCTTTCTTTTTCTCTTCCTCTCTTTCTCTCTTCCTCTTCTGTCTCTCTCTTTCTCTATTCTTTTCTCTCTCTCTCCCTCTCTCTCTCTCTCTCTCTCTCTCTCTCTCTCTCTCTCTCTCTCTCTCTCTCTCTCTCTCTCTCTCTCTCTCTCTCTCTCTCTCTCTTCTCTCTCTCCTCTCTCTCCCTCTCCCTCTCCCTCTCCCTCTCCCCTCTCCCTCTCCCTCTCCTCTTCTCTCCTCTCCCTCTCTCTCCCTCTCCCTCTTCTCTTTTCTCTTCTCTCTCTCTTTCTTTTTCTCTTCCTCTTTCTCTCTTCCTCTTTCTCTCTCTCTCTCGTCCGTTCTCTCTCTCTCTCTCTCTCTCTCTCTCTCTCTCTCTCTCTCTCTCTCTCTCTCTCTCTCTCTCTCTCTCTCTCTCTCTCTCTCTCTCTCTCTCTCTCTCTCTCTCTCTCGCATTTACTATTACTGTTGCCGTCTCTGCTGCTATTGCTACTATTACTACGTCCACTACTACTGCTGTTGCTACTATTATTATTACTGCTACTACAATTACTACTACCACCACCACTACTACTATTAATAGTACTTCCATTATTACTTCTACTTCTACTACTACTACTATTATTATTACTACTACTACTATTACTACTCCTACTACTGTTATCATTACTACTACTATTACTACTACTATTGTTATTATTACTACTACTATGACTACCACTGCTAAACTTATTACAGATTTACTAAATTTACTCATCAGGAGGTGCAATACAGTGGCGGTTCACTGCTATACGATGTAAACACTGTTTGACATACGTACTTATTTATTATCTATTATACTTATTTATTATCGATTATTCGTTATTCGTCGATTATGGTATCTTATATATTTCTTTCTATCGCTTCGAAAGATGTAGTGAGATGTTTAGTAAAAAGTTTGAATGAGAATTAATAATTTTGCAAAACAATATGATTTAACCTTACGATGTGAAGTTTTCAAATCACATTTTTTCTGTATTTCATCTATACGATCGTAGTAAGATTCTTGATATTAGTCCTGAAATTATTATATGCACTGAAATTACCATATGCAACAGATAGTTGAATTCTAGTACAAAAACATATTGATATTATTAGTGAGGACAACATATGCAACAAACGATGAATATCTAGTACAATGCTAATTAAATACTAATTAATTAAATGCCAATTAAAATACTGAAGACCCTAATGATTAAGAAATATATTAGTATGCTGTGGAGAAGTATGTAAAGTATGTCCAGTGATATTGACCAAAGAAGCTGCTGGACTTTCTGGGAAACACAGACCACTCTACTGAATTATGCAACTGTAGCCAATTTACAGCCTGAGTAAAGAGTGGAGATTGGCTGTTGCAGAAAGGACTGCGTGAATCACCATCTGCAATTGCGGAAAAGAAAGAGAAATTGTTAACAGTGAGAGGAATCATGGAAGTATTTGATTAGCTGTGATGTTGATGTTGTAGCTGTGATGCTTGATGTTGCTGTAGCTGTGATGTGTTGATGCTGTAGCTGTGATGTTGATGCTGTAGCTGTGATGTTGATGTAGCTGTGATGTGATGCTGTAGCTGTGATGATGCTGTAGCTGTGATGTTGATGCTGTAGCTGTGATGTTGATGCTGTAGCTGTGATGCTGTAGCTGATGTGAAGCTGGATGTTGATACTGTAGCTGTGATGGTGATACTGTAGCTGTGATGTTGATACTGTAGCTGTGATGTTGATACTGTAGCTGTGATGTTGATACTGTAGCTGTGATGTTGATACTGTAGCTGTGATGTTTGATGTAGCTGTATGTTGATGCTGTAGCTGTGATGTTGATACTGTAGCTGTGATCTTGATACTGTAGCTGTGATGTTGATGCTGTAGCTGTGATGTTGATGCTGTAGCTGTGATGTTGATGCTGTAGCTGATCATGATGTGATGCTGTAGCTGTGATGTTGATGCTGTAGCTGTGATGTTGATACTTGTAGCTGTTTGATGTTGATGATACTGTAGCTGTGATGTTGATGCTGTAGCTGTGATGTTGAGTGAGCTGTTGAGTTGATACTGTAGCTGTGATGTTGATGCTGTAGCTGGTAGCTGTGATGATGCTGCTGCTGATTTTGCTGTAGCTGTGATGTTGATGCTGTAGCTGTGATGTTGATGCTGTAGCTGTGATTTTGATACTGTAGCTGTGATGTTTGATAGCTGTGATGTTGATGCTGTAGCTGTGATGTTGATGCTGTAGCTGTGATTTTGATACTGTAGTGATGTTGATGCTGAAGCGTGATGCTGTGCTGCTGTAGCTGTGATGTTGATGCTGAAGCTGTGATGTTGATGCTGTAGCTGTGATGTTGATGCTGAAGCTGTGATGTTGATACTGTAGCTGTGATGTTGATGCTGAAGCTGTGATGTTGATATAGCTGTGATGTTGATGCTGAAGCTGTGATTTTGATACTGTAGCTGTGATGATACTGTAGCTGTGATGTTGATGCTGTAGCTGTGATGTTGATGCTGTTAGCTGTGATTTGATACTGTAGCTGTGATGTTGATGCTGTAAGCTGTGATGTTGATGCTGTAGCTGTGATGTTGATACTGTAGCTGTGATGTTTGATGAAGCTGTGATGATGCTGTAGCTGTGATGTTGATGCTGTAGCTGTGAGAGGAATCATGTTGGTGATGAAGTATTTGAGTAGCTGTGATGTTGATACTGTAGCTGTGATGTTGATGCTGTAGCTGTGATGTTGATGCTGTAGCTGTGATGTTGATACTGTAGCTGTGATGTTGATACAGTAGCTGTAGCTGTGATGTTGATGCTGTAGCTGTGATTTGATGCTGAAAGCTGTGATGTTGATGCTGTAGCTGTGAAGCTGTGTTGATATGCTGTGATGTTGAGCTGAAGCTGTGAGCTGTGATGTTGATGCTGTAGCTGTGATGTTGATGCTGTAGCTGTGATGTGATGCTGTAGCTGTGATTTGGCTGAAGCTGTGATGTGATGCTGTGCTGTGATGTTGATGCTGTAGCTGTGATGTTGATACTGTAGCTGATGTTGACTGTAGCTGTGATGTTGATGCTGTAGCTGTGATGTTATACTGTAGCTGTGATTTTGTGTGAATGTTGATACTGTGCTGCTGAAGCTGTGATTTTGATACTGTAGCTGTGATGTTGATGCTGAAGCTGTGATGTTGATGCTGTAGCTGTGATGTTGATGCTGTAGCTGTGATGTTGATACTGTAGCTGTGATGTTGATGCTGTAGCTGTGATTTTGATACTGTAGCTGTGATGTTGATGCTGTAGCTGTGATGTTGATACTGTAGCTGTGATGGTGAAGCTGTGATGTTGATGCTGTAGCTGTGATGTTGATGCTGTAGCTGTGATGTTGATGCTGTAGCTGTGATGTTGATGCTGAAGCTGTGATGTTGATACTGTAGCTGTGATTTTGATGCTGAAGCTGTGATTTTGATACTGTAGCTGTGATGTTTTTGATGCTGAAGCTGTGATTTGATGCTGAGCTGTGATGTTGATACTGTAGCTGTTGATGTGATGCTGAAGCTGTGATTTTGATACTGTAGCTGTGATGTTGATGCTGAAGCTGTGATGTTGATGCTGTAGCTGTGATGTTGATGCTGTAGCTGTGATGTGATACTGTAGCTGTGATGTTGATGCTGTAGCTGTGATTTTGATACTGTAGCTGTGATGTTGATGCTGTAGCTGTGATGTTGATGCTGTAGCTGTGATTTTGATACTGTAGCTGTGATGTTGATGCTGTAGCTGTTGATGTTGATGCTGTAGCCTGTGATGTGAATGCTGTAGCTGTGATGTTGATACTGTAGCTGTGATGTTGATGCTGTAGCTGTGATTTTGATACTGTAGCTGTGATGTTGATGCTGTAGCTGTGATGATACTGTAGCTGTGATGTGATGCTGTAGCTGTGATGTTGATGCTGTAGCTGTGATTTTGATAGCTGTGATGTTGAGTAGCTGTGATGTTGATGCTGTAGCTGTGAATGTGATGCTGTAGCTGTGATGTTGCTGTAGCTGTGATGTTGATGCTGTAGCTGCTGTAGCTGTGATGTTGATGCTGTAGCTGTGATGTTGATGCTGTAGCTGTGTGATACTGTAGCTGTGATGTTGATGCTGTAGCTGTGATGTTGATGCTGAAGCTGTGATGTTGATGCTGTAGCTGTGATTTTGATACTGTAGCTGTGATGTTGATGCTGAAGCTGATGATGTAGCTGTGATGTTGAGCTGTAGCTGTGATGTTGATGCTGTAGCTGTGATGTTGATACTGAGCTGTGATGTTGATACTGCTGTGATGTTGATGCTGTAGCTGTGATGTTGAATACTGTAGCTGTGATGTTGATGACTGTAGCTGTGATGTTGATGCTGTAGCTGTGATGTTTGATGCTGTAGCTGTGATGTTTGATGCTGAAGCTGTGATGTTGATGCTGTAGCTGTGATGTTGATGCTGAAGCTGTGATGTTGATACTGTAGCTGTGATGTTGATGCTGAAGCTGTGATTTTGATACTGTAGCTGTGATTGATGCTGAAGCTGTGATTTGATACTGTAGCTGTGATGTTGATCCTCGCTGAAGCTGTGATGATTGAATGTTGTGCTGTAGCTGTGATGTGCGTAGCTGTGATGTTTGATGCTGTAGCTGTGATGTTGAACTGTAGCTGTGATGTTGATACTGTAGCTGTGATGTTGATGCTGTACTGTGTGTTGATACTGTAGCTGTGATGTTGAGCTGTGATGTGTTGATGCTGTAGCTGTGATGTGATACTGTAGCTGTGATGTTGCTGTAGCTGTGCTGTTGATATGTGTGATGTTGATGCTGTAGCTGTGATGTTGATACTGTAGCTGTATGTTGATACTGTAGCTGTGATGTTGATGCTGTAGCTGTGATGTTGATACTGTTATGCTGTAAGCTGTGATGTTGATACTAGCTGTATGTGATGCTGTAGCTGTGATGTTGATACTGTTTGATGTTGCTGTAGCTGTAGCTTGATGTTGATGCTGAAGCTGTGATGTTGATGCTGTAGCTGTGATGTTGATACTGAAGCTGTGATTTTGATGCTGTAGCTGTGTTGTTGATACTGTAGCTGTGATGTTGCTGAAGCTGTGATGTTGATTGCTGTAGCTGTGATGTTGATACTGTAGCTGTGATGTTGATACTGTAGCTGTGATGTTGATGCTGTAGCTGTGGTGTTGATACTGTGCTGTGATGTGATACTGAAGCTGTGATGTTGAATACTGTAGCTGTGATGTTTTTGATACTGTGAAGCTGTGATGTTGATGCTGTAGCTGTGATGTTGATACTGATGTTGATGCTGTAGCTGTGTGTTGATGCTGTAGCTGTGTTGTTGATCTGTAGCTGTGATGTTGATACTGAAGCTGTGATGTTGATGCTGTAGCTGTGATTTTGATACTGAACCTGTGATGTTGATGCTGTAGCTGTGATGTTGATACTGTAGCTGTGATGTTGATGCTGTTGCTGTGAGTTGATGCTGAGCTGTGATGTTGATGCTGTAGCTGTGATGTTGATGCTGTAGCTGTTTTTGTACTGTGCTGTGATGTTGATGCTGTAGCTGTGATGTTGATGCTGTAGCTGTGATGTTTGATGCTGTAGCTGTTGATGTGATGTTGTGTGATGTTGATACTGTAGCTGTGATGTTGATACTGAAGCTGTGATGTTGATTCTGTAGCTGTGATGTTGATACTGTAGCTGTGATGTTGATACTGTAGCTGTGATGTTGATGCCTGTAGCTGTGATGTTGAATGCTGTAGCTGTGATGTTGATGCTGAAGCTGTGATGTTGATGCTGTAGCTGTGATGTGATGCTGAAGCTGTGATGTTGATACTGTAGCTGTGATGTTGATGCTTGAAGCTGTGATTTGATACTGTAGCTGTGATGTTGATGCTGAAGCTGTTGATTTTGATACTGTAGCTGTGATGTTGATCCTGTTGTGTGATTTGATACTGAAGCTGTGATGTTGATGCTGTAGCTGTGATGTTGATGCTGTAGCTGTGATGTTGATACTGTAGCTGTGATGTTGATGCTGTAGCTGTGATGTTGATACTGTAGCTGTGATGTTGATACTGTAGCTGTGATTTGATGGTAGCTGTGGTGTTGATACTGTAGCTGTGATGTTGATGCTGTAAGCTGTGATTTGATTGAGCTGTGATGCTGTAGCTGCTGTATGTGATGTTGATACTGTAGCTGTGATGTGATGCTGTAGCTGTGTGTGATTTGATGTGCTGTAGCTGTGATGTTGATACTGTAGCTGTGATGTTGAGCTGTAGCTGTGATGTTGATACTGTAGCTGTGATGTTGATGCTGTAGCTGTGATGTTGATACTGAAGCTGTGATGTTGATGCTGTAGCTGTGATGTTGATACTGTAGCTGTGATGTTGATACTGTAGCTGTGATGTTGATACTGTAGCTGTGATGTTGATGCTGAAGCTGTGATGTTGATGCTGTAGCTGTGATGTTGATACTGAAGCTGTGATGTTGATGCTGTAGCTGTGTGTTGATAACTGTATGTTGAATGTTGATACTGAAGCGTGATGTTGATGCTGTAGCTGTGATGTGATACTGTAGCTGTGATGTTGATACTGTAGCTGTGATGATGCTGTTAGCTGTGGTGTTGATACTGTAGCTGTGATGTTGATACTGAAGCTGTGATGTTGATACTGTAGCTGTGATGTTGATACTGAAGCTGTGATGTTGATGCTGTAGCTGTGATGTTGATACTGAACCTGTTGATGTTGATTGCTGTAGCTGTGAATGTTGATACTGAACCTGTGATGTTGATGCTGTAGCTGTGTTGTTGATACTGTAGCTGTGATGTTGATACTGAAGCCTGTGATGTTGATGCTGTAGCTGTGATTTTGATACTGAACCTGTGATGTTGATGCTGTAGCTGTGATGTTGATACTGTAGCTGTGAGTTGATGCTGTTGCTGTGATGTTGATGCTGTAGCTGTGATGTTTGATACTGTTGCTATGTTGAATACTGTTGCTGTGAATGTTGTACTGTTGCTGTGATGTTGATACTGTAGCTTGTGATGTTGATACTGTTGCTGTGATGATTGATGCTGTTGCTGTGATGTATGATACGTTGCTGCTGGATGTTGATACTGTAGCTGTGAGAGGGAAATCATGTTGTGTGATGAAATGTATTCGAGTAGCTTGTGTATTGTTGATACTGTAGCACTGTAGCTGATATGTATGTTGATGCTGTACTGATACTGGTAGCTGTGATGTTGATGCTTAGCTGTGATGTTGATACTTAGCTGTGATGTTGATGCTGTAGCTGTGATGTTGATACTGTAGCTGTTGTAGCTGTGAGCTGTTGATATACTGTAGCTGTGAGAGGAATCAGCTGTTGGTATGGAAGTATTCGAATAGCTGTGATGTTGATACAGTAGCTGTGATGTTGATACAGTAAG
>NW_020871994.1:211871-214371 GCF_003789085.1 Penaeus vannamei
CTCCAACAACAATATCAATAAACAGCACCACCTCCAACACAATAATAATAACACCAACAATAAACAATATCAGCACCACCTCCAACAACAATAACAACAACAACAACGCCAGCAATAACAGCACCACCCCACAATAACAACACAACTCCAACACAATAACAACACCTCCAACAACACCAACAATAACAACACCTCCAACAACACCAACAATAACAACCACCACCAAGAACAACAATAACAACAGCATCACCAAAAAGAGCAACAGCGACAACAAACCAACAGTGACGTCATCAACAACAAATCGCCCGCAAATCCCAACCGGCCGCCAGTCTGCCACAGAAACGCCGTGCTTAACTAGCCGGCCGGTTTATAATTCATTCACAACCGGTACGGGAGTAGCGCGCCCTTCCCCCCCCCTCCTCCCCTCTTCGCCGTTACGCTTGCCTGTCCCCCTTCCCTCCCCTCTCTCCTTCCTCCTCCTCCTTTCTCTGCGTTCAACTGTCGCCTCTTCCTTCTGTTTATTCTTGTTTGTTTGTTCTGCTTCTCTCTCTGCTTTCCTTCGCCTTCATTTTGTCTTCGTTTCGGTTCGTTAACTTTTTCCTTCTCGTTGTTTCTATTATTTTTTTGTTTCATTATCTCTCTCTCTCTCTCTCTCTCTCTCTCTCTCTCTCTCATATATATATATATATATATTATATATATATATATATATATATATATATATATATATATATATATATCTTTCCCGCTCTCTCTCCCGCTCTCTCTCTCTCTCTCTCTCTCTCTCTCTCTCGTCTCTCTCTCTCTCTCTCTCTCTCTCTCTCTCTCTCTCTCTCTCTCTCTCTCTACCTCTTCCATCTCTCCCTCTCTCTCTCCCTTTCCCCCCTCTCCCTCTCCCTCTATCTCTCCACCCTCCCTCTTTCTGTATCATTCCCATCCACCCTCCGTCTCTCATCTCCCCCCCCCACCCCCCACCCCACCGGTCGCCACCCACGCTCCGCCGTTCCCCCCCCCACCCTACCCCTCGCCACCCACGCTCCGCCGCCCCTCCCCACCCTACCCCTCCCACCACGGCGAAGGGGGGGATGGCCGAATATTGACATTATTGATCTAAAGATACGCATGAATATTGCATGAATACCTTTGCCGCGATGAGGATGAGGCGGCGGTGGGTGTTCGGTGCCTCCGTGGCCCACCGGGGGCTGGGGGGGGCTGCGGAGGGGAGGGGGGGAAGGGAGGGCCGGCGGTGGTGGTTTTGTTGGTGGGTTATGGATGGTGGTTTGTGGTCATTTGTATTACTGTTTGTATATTGTGTGTGTGTGTGTGTGTGTGTGTGTGTGTATGTCTTTGATATATATATATATATAAATATATATAATATATATATATATATATATATATATATATATATATATATATATATATATATATAATATATGTATGTATGTATGTATGCATATATATGTGTGTGTGTGTGACAGTCGTTATGAGTTTCTCTCTGTCCTCCTTCTCTCTCTTTCTACTTCTCTTTCTCTCTCTCTTTCTCTCTTTCTCTCTCTCTCTCTCTCTCTCTCTCTCTCTCTCTCTCTTTCTCTCTTTCCTCTCTTTCTCTCTTTCTCTCTCTCTCTCTCTCTCTCTCTCTCTCTCTCTCTCTCTCTCTCTCTCTCTCTCTCTCTCTCTCTCTTCTCTCTCTCTCCCTCTCCTCTCCCTCTCCCTCTCCCTCTCCTCTCCCTCTTTCCCCCTCCTTCTCTCTCCTCCTCTCCTTCTCTCTCTCCCTCTCCTTCTCCTCTCCTCTCTCTCTCTCTCTCTCTCTCTCTCTCTTCTCTCTCTCTCTCTCTCTCTCTTCTCTCTCTTCTCTCTCTCTATCTCCTTCTCTCTCCTTCTCTCCTTCTTCTCCTTCCTCTCTCCTCTCTCCCTTCTCTCCCTCCCTCCCTCCCTCCCTCCCTCCCTCTCACTTACTCCTCCCTATCCCCTACCCCTCTCTATCTATCTCTTATTCTCTCTCGATAATTAATGTTAATGCTTAGAATTGAAATGATTTTAGAAGGATCAAATGGTAACCATAATGGTAATGCTATATTAGCATTTGAAAAGATTTATCATTGGAAATTAGTTAATAGGTTTTATTATTCCACTGTCTCTGTCTCTTATGACACACAAATAATCAAAACGTTTTTTCTCACATCATTATCAAACATTTTCGTCCTTTTCCTTTCGTCTTCTCTTTTTTTTCTGCTTCCTCTTCTTTTCTTGTTTACTTCTTCCTCTTCTTCTCTTCGGAGATATGAAATAAGCCTAGCACCGGGTTTATTAAAACACAAGAATCGCCATTCAAAATCGAAATAACTCTAGGGACATGTGACGCCGCATTTCACTATACATGGCGGTCAGACCGCCTAGCAAAATGTGACAAGCAGAGTGTGGATATAGATCTTGGAGTACCGCTTGCTGGGATTTCACACATAATTAAAACTTCCTTCAAAGAGGACTTGTCTGATTT
>NW_020871994.1:221871-226871 GCF_003789085.1 Penaeus vannamei
AGATATGAAGTAAGAATGGGAAGGGGAAACGAGAGAGAAAGAATAAAAAAAGGCGTATGGGAAGGGAAAATGGAAAAGAAAGAATAGAGAATAGGAAAAGCGAAAACAAAGAAGGAGATAGCTATGAATAGGGGTAGGAAAGGAAATTGACGTGAGAATAGGGGAAGAGGCAGAAGTGGTAGGGTAAGGGAAAGGAGAAGGGAATATGTGACTGGATGAAGAGAGGGAAGCGGAAGAAGGATACGTGATCAGGGAGAAGAGGAATAGGGAAGGAAAATGACGGAGAAGAGGGGAATAGGAGTATAGGGAGATGGGGAAAGGAGGAAGGGAAGTGGCTGGAGAAGGGAAAAGGGAAAGGGCTGGAATAAAATGACGTATAAGAGGGGGAAAGGAGAATAATAATGATCGTATAAGAGGGAAAGGTCAGGGAATAAGTGACTGGGAAAAATGTAAGGGGAAGATGGGGAAAGGAGGAAGCGAAGTGAGTTATAATGAGGGAAAAGGAGAGAGGGAGAAGGAAAAGGAGGAAGGAAGTGACGGAGGAAGAGAGGAAATGGTAGGAAGGAAAGTGACAGAGAAGAAGGAAAGGAAGGAAGGGAAGTGACGGAGATAGAGATCGAAAGGAGGAAGAAGCTGACAGAGAAGAAGGAAAAGGAGGGAAGGAAGTGACGGAGTAGGAGGAAAGGAGGAAGGAAGGACAGAGAAGAAGGAAAGAGGAAGTGAAGTGACGGAGAAGTAGAGGAAAGGAGGAAGGAAGTGACGGAGAAGAGAGGAAAGGAGGAAGGAAGTGACTAGAGGAAGAAGAAAGGAGGAAGGAAGTTGACGGAGAAGGAGGGGAAAGGATGAAGGAATAGTTGGACGGAGAAAGGGGAAAAGGGAGGAAAGGAAGTGGGACTGGGATGAGGGGTGAAGCAGGGGGAGGGCTGGAAGCCGTAAACCAAGAAAGTGGGTCAAATGCGTAGACTGAAACGCAGCGAAGGGGGCGACGTTGCGTGGTCTACGAACGAAGGAAGTGGGTCACCGCGATGAGAGGGACGAAGAGAAAGAAGGAAAAAGAAATATATGGACTTTAATGAGGTAGAAAATATGAGGAGGGGAGGGGGGAGGGGAGGGGGTCGGAATCAGGTCAGTCTTTCCCGCTCGTGAAGGTCACAGCAGGACGCCGTGGGGTGAAGATGAGAAGCGTTTTCGTTAGGTCGTGTTGTGTGGTGTGTTGCGTGAGTGAGTGTGTGTGTGTGCGTGTTGTGTGTGTGTGTGTGTGTGTGTTGTGTGTGTTGGTGTGTGTGTGTGTGTGTGTGTGTGTTTGGTGTGTGTTGTGTGTGTGTGTTGTGTGTGTGTTGTGTGTGTGAGTGTGTGTGTGTGCGTGTATGCGTGCGTGTGATTGTGTATGTGTGTGTGTGTTTATGTGCGTGTTTTTTTGTTTGCGTGGATGTGTCTATCTGCGTAGGCGTGTGTGATGTGTGTGTATGTGTCCGTATGTGATGAGTGTTAATATGTTTGTTTGTATGTCCGTAGGTTTGTATATAAACATGTAAAAAAATATATGCCAGTGCAGATGTGTGTGTGTATGTGTGTGTGCGTAATTATATGCACAAACATGTAAAAATATATATTACCTCCTTTGTATTTATATCGCTTGCAGGTATGTAGCGCATGTCCATGAACTAAAATGTATGTGAGTTAACCTAGAGTACGTGAATCTATGTGCGTATCTCTGTGTCTACATGCTGATGATACACATAATCTGCTTAAGGTTCAATTTGCATTAATTTTGACAGACAGACAGTTATTAAAAGCTAAAGAAGATTATTGATAAGATAAAAGACAGACTAGAAGGAAGGATTAAATTATGAACTGAAAGAGAGAAAGAAAGAAAAAGAGAGAGAGAGAGAGAGAGAGAGAGAGAGAGAGAGAGAGAGAGAGAGAGAAGAAAAAGAAATTAGGTTAATAATTAAAGTAAGTTTAAGAAAGATTATGAAAAAAGTATTACGAGAAAGAGTTATGAACAATAAAAGACTTTGGGTTTGTTAAGATTTTTATATTTACTTTCATTGCAACGCGCTGAAATTAAAGGAATGGGAAAAGGGATGATGATATATGGAGGAAGACAATTAAGGAGAGAAGAAGAGTAAATGAAAGCGAATGGAGGAGAAAAAGAGGAGAAAAACAATTGATAGAGATGGACGGATTAAGGATGATTATACACCACACACATAAAGAGATAGAAAGAGAGAGGAGAGAGACAGGAAAACAGAAACAAACAGAAAGAACGAAACAAACCAACACCATACACACGGAAACAAAAAAAAACAAAGATCAAAAAGTAAACACAAAAAACAAGTACCAACCAAAAAAAAAACAAACAAACACGTGACCAGATAAAAGCGCTATCAACAAACCCCTAAACAAGCCCCCCTTCCCCCCCCCCCCCGCCCCCCCCCCCCCCCCCATCCCCCCATCCCTTGCATGGCCTATGATATCAATTATCTATCACTCACACGCTCGGAACAGGCTATCATGGCTTGGTATCAGCGCCTCATCTAGCGTGTAAGTACCCCGTCCTCGCCATCAATTAACTAGGACTTACGTGATTTAACCTCGGGGCTGAGTAATTAAGAGAGACTGCTGACTATCGAGGCGGGTTTGAGCGGAGGAGTGTCAGTGGTTGGTATAGATTTTTTTTTTTTTTCTTTTTTCTTTTTTTTTTATTTCTTTTTTTGTTTTTTTTTTTTTTTTTTTTCTGTTTTTTCGTTTTTCTTTTTTTTTTCTTTTGGATTTCTGTTTTTTTTCGATTTTTTTTCTTTTGGATTTGTTTTTTTTATATTTTTTTCGATTTTTTTTTCTTTCGATGGCAGAACAAGCAAGGTCAGATCAGGTCATTGGCTCTCTCAGCTAGCTATCGTGAGTTCAGACAGAGGGAGTGTGTCTATCTTTCGATAGCAGAACGAGCAAGGTCAAGCCAGGTCTTTGGCTCTCTCAGCATAGCTATCGTGAGTTCAGACAGAGTGTTTTTCCTTCGATGGCAGAATGAGCAAGGTCAGGTCAGGTCATTGGCTCTCTCAGCTAGCTATCGTGAGTGTGTTTTTCTCTCGATAGCAGAACGAGCGAGGTCAGAAGGTCAGGTCAGGTCGCTGGCTCTCTCAGCATAGCTATCGTGAGTTCAGGGAGAGTGAGTGTGTTTTTCTTTCGATAGCAGAACGAGCAAGGTCAGAAGGTCAGGTCATTGGCTCTCTCAGCTATCTATCGTGAGCTCAGACAGAGTGAGTGTATTTTTCTCTTTCGATAGCAACACGAGCAAAGTCAGGTCAGGTCGTTGGCTCTCTCAGCATAGCTATCGTGAGTGTGTTTTTCTCTCGATAGCAGAACGAGCAAGGTCAGGTCAGGTCATTGGCTCTCTCAGCTAGCTATCGTGAGTTCAGACAGTGTGTGTTTTTCTTTCGATGGCAGAACGAGCAAGGTCAGATTAAGTCGCTGGCTCTCTCAGCATAGCTATCGTGAGTTCAGACAGAGTGAGTGTGTTTTTCTTTCGATGGCAGAACGAGCAAGGTCAGAGCAGGTCGTTCTGGCTCTCAGCATAGCTATCGTGAGTTCAGACAGAGTGTTTTTCTCTTGATAGCGAAACGAGCAAGGTCAGAAGGTCAGGTCAGGTCGCTGGCTCTCTCAGCATAGCCATCGTGAGTTCAGGGAGAGTGTGTTTTTCTTTCGATAGCAGAACGAGCAAGGTCAGATCAGGTCGTTGGCTCTCTCAGCTAGCTATCGTGTGTGTTTTTCTTTCGATGGCAGAACGAGCAAGGTCAGAAGGTCAGATCAGGTCGCTGGCTCTCTTAGCATAGCTATCGTGAGTTCAGACAGAGTGAGTGTGTTTTTCTTTCGATAGCAGAACGAGCCAGGTCAGATCAGGTCGCTATCGTGAGTTCAGGCCGAGTGAGTGAGTGTGTGTCCTCAAGGGTGGTGTTTTGGGGCCAAGGTTGCGGGTTTTGGGGCCGTCTCGGGCGTCGGCGGTTGGGCAGTCTGGCGTGGGGATTGATTGGCTTCTGTCTTGTGGGTTTGTCGCGCTATTGGAATGCTTGTCTGCGGGGTTGGGGGGGTCTTGGCTTTAATTGCCGGTTCGGCTTTTGGGGGTTGTTTGGTCGGGTTTTGTATATATTTTTCGTTTTTTGATTGTTTGTCTGTTTGTCTCTGGGTCTCTTTCTCTTTTTCTTTGTTTGTTTGTTTGTTTCTTTCTTTCTTTTTCTTTTCTCTTTCTTTCTTCTTTTTTTCTCTCTTTCTTTCTCTCTTTCTCTCTTTCTCTTTCTTTCTCTCTTTCTCTCTCTCTCTTCTCTCTCTCTCTCTCTCTCTCTTCTCTCTCTCTCTCTCTCCTCTCCCTCTCCCTCTCCCTCTCCCTCTCTCTATCTATCTATCTATCTCACACTCACACATACACACACACACACACCCGCGCGCACACGCACACGCACACACACTCACACGAAACATGTACACACACACGCACACACACACACACACACACACACACACACACACACACACACAACACACACACACACACAAACACACCCACACACATACCCCTACCCTCCCTCTCCTCCCTCCCTCCCTCCACACACGCCCATACCCCTCTTCCCCGCAACACACGCCATACCCCTCCTCCCCCTCTCCCTCGACACACACGCCCACGCCCATACCCCCTCCCCTCCCCTCCCTCGACACACGCCCAATACACTGACATCAGCACATCACCAGATACAGAGAAACTGTCCTTCTCGACGATGACTCACACTTTGACGTCACTGTGTCTAGGAATCGACGTCAGGGCTAACCATGTGTTGTTCTCGAGAAAAATAGATGGATAGATGGATGGATGGATAGATAGGGAGAGTGGGAAAATAGATAGATGGATTAGAGATAGATAGGAGATGGATTGATAGAGATAGGAGATGATAGATGATGATAGATAGGGAGAGTGGGGAGATAGATAGATGGATTGAGAGATAGGTAAG
>NW_020871994.1:229371-234371 GCF_003789085.1 Penaeus vannamei
GGAGGGAAGGGAAGGGAAAGGAAGAGGAGGAGGGGATTTGACGGAGAGGGGAGGAGGGAGAGAGAGAGGGAGAGCGAAGGAGGAGGAGGAAGAGAGAAAGGGATGGAGGAGGAGGACGGAGGGAAGGAAGGAAGAAGGGAGGGGTTAAGGAGGAGATGGAGAAAGAAGAAGGATGGAAGGAAGGGGAGAGAAAAAAAAAAGCATGGAAGGAGGGTTTAGGAGACGGAGAAGAGGAAGAGAAGGGGAGGAGGAGAAGGAGGGGGGTTCACGAGAGGAGAATAGGGAGAGAGTTAGGGGAACTGAGGGTGGGGGAGAGGAGGAGAAAGGGGTGGAGGGGGAGGAGAAAGGAGAGGATAGAGAGAACAAAGGGAAGGGAGGGAGACCTGAAGGGATGGGGAAAGGGGGGGGGGAAGAAGGGGAAGTGGATAGTGTATTCCCGGAAGAAAGGGAGGAGGAGGCAGGGGTGAAGAGAAAAGGAAAAGATGAAATCAAAGAATGGAAAAAAATAATAGGAGAAATTAGGGAAGATAGAAAAGAAGATAACAGAAAAAGAAAGAAAGAAAGAAAGAAATATTTATATAAATATACATAATATACACACTACTGCACACTCACACACGCACACGCACATGCACATGCACATCACACACACGCACACGCACACACACGCACACGCACACGCACACACACACACACACACACACACACACACACACAACACACACACATTCACACAACAAATCGATAGATAGATAGAGATAGGCACACGCATACACCCATATATATAGATAGTTAGATAGACAGATAGATACACACATAAATAGATTGGTAGATAGATAGATAGACACACACACACAAAGTGAAAATGGTGGGGTGAGGGACAGAGTCAAAGCGATAAAAAGAGAGAAGTAGAAGAGAGACAGAAAAGAGAGAGAGAGAGAGAGAGGAGTGAAGAGAGAGAGAGAGTGAAAAAGAGAGAGAGTGATAGAAGAGAGAGGAAAGAGAGAGAGAGTGAAAGAGAGAAGAGATGATAGAGAGAGAAGCAAGAGACACGTGAAGAGGGAAAGGGGAGTGACCCGGCCCAGTGATCGATGGGCGGGAGGACTGACCTCCTCCGTGCCGTGACGTGACCTCGCTTCAACTCGGCGCCGCACTGTGATTTTTTTTTTTTTACAGGGTCTGATTCTACAAGCTTGTCGTGTCCGTAAGAATAATGATGAGGGTTCTTTGCGGAAGAGGGGAGAGGGGGAGGGAAGGGAGAGAGGGAAGGAAGACAGGGAAGGGAGGGAAGGGGGAAGAGAGGGAAGGGAGAGAGGGAGAGGGGGAGGGAAGGGGAAGGGAGAGAGGGGAGGGAAGGGAGAGGGGGGAGAGGGGGGGAAGGGAGAGAGGAGAGGGGGAGGGGGAGGGAAGGAAGAGGAAGTGGAAAGAGAAAGGGAGAAGAATGAGGGGAAACGGAAGGGGTATATCGCAATTACTCGTCTGTTTGTTTTACTTCCTTTGACCCGTACTCTTATTATATTTAATCTATTAGCTTTTCAACTGTTTCTTCTTTTTTGTCATTGAAATCAGCAACCCATTTTTTTATTTGTCTTGATTTGTATTTTTTTTTTTTTTTTTTTTTTTTTTTTTTTTTTTTTTTTTTTTTTTTTTTTACTAAAATTGCAATCCAAAATCAATTATTAGATACATTAGGATATTAAAAGAATGCAACCTTCTGTGTATATGCTTTGGGTATCAAGACGAATCTTTTTCGGATATTGCAAAATCAATAGGATGTTTGCAGCTCGGAAATGGTTATTATTTTATTCATGGATGTGCAACCAGCTTAGAAGTAAGGGTTTTATGCTTTTAGTGAAATATTTGTACGCTTCTGGTGTGTGTTGTGTGTGGTGTGTGTGTGTGTGTGTGTGTGTGTGTGTGTGTGTGTGTGTGTGTGTGTGAATATGTATTTCTGTGTGGTGCGTGTGTGAAAGAAAAAAGTGTGTGTGAATGTGTGTGTGTGGCGTATAAGAAAGAAAAGAAAAGAAAAGAAAGAGAGGAAGAGAAATAGAGATAGATAGAGAGAGACAGACAGTCAGAGAGAGAATGTGTGTATATGTATGTGTATGCATGACACTAGAGAGAGGGAGAGGTAGAGATAGATAGAGAGAGAGATAGAGATAGATAGAGGGAGAGAAAGAGACAGAGAGATAGATAGAGAGAATGTGTGTATGTGTATGTGTGTGCATGGCACTAGGGAGAGAGATAGAGATAGATAGAGGGAGAGATAGAGATAGATAGAGGGAGAGAAAGAGACAGAGAGATAGATAGAGAGAATGTGTGTATGTGTATGTGCGTGCACGACACTGATAAATCCCTTTATCTGACAAATACGCCTATAAACTGGATCAACCCCTTAGTATTTTCTTTGATAAGACATATGTAATTCTTATCAATAAATGATGATAATGAAAGAGAGACAGGGTGATAACAGTGATATACAGGTAGATATAAAGATATGGCGCAATATCTCATGATAGTAAGGTACAGAACAAGATAAGTGCGCTGTGATGTATCTTTGAGAAAATTATAAAGAAAAAAGGATTCTTGGTATGATTTTCTTGAAGGATTTAATAGTATGTACTGGAAGTTTCCGTTTTCATTGATTTGGTATTAGAGCGAATGGCTAATCATAACACAATATATTTAATTTATTTCCCTTAGTTTTCTTGTTTTAGAGAGAAAATAACTGTTATCATAACACGGTATATTTAATTTATTTTCCTTGTTTTTTTTTTTTTTTTTAATAATTCATCTTCTATACTTTTTCAACGATTTTATATTAGAACGAATAGCTAATCATAACACAATATATTTAATTTATTTCCCTTTTTTCAATAATTCATCTATACTTTTTCAACGATTATATTAGAGCGAATAACTGTAATCATAACACAGTATATTTGATTTAATTCCATTAGTTTTCATTTTTTTTATCATTTATCTTCTAAATTTGTAAGACTAAATTATTGGACTGATTTATAGCGTTCGTGACTTCTCTGGCAACCGATAATGTCAGAGTGACCTTTCATAAGATGTTCTCAGGGCTAATAACACTGAGTAAAATGTCTAGGGGATACTGAAATGTTCTCCCATAAAAGAAAAATGAATTTAAAAGTTCTGTTCAATAATGATAATGATGATACTGGTAATGATGATGCTAATAGTGATAATGACTATGGTAATGATGATTATAATGATGATAATGACCATGGTAATGATTATGATAACGATAATGATAATGACCATGGTAATGATGATTATAATGATAATGACCACGGTAATGATGATTATAATGATAATGATAATGACCATGGTAATGATGATTATAATAATGATAATGATAATGACCATGGAAATGATTATAATAATAATGATAATGATTATGACCACGGTAATGATGATAACGATAAGGATGATGACCATGGTAATGATGATTATAATGATAATAACGATAATGATGATAAAAAGTTCACCTCTAAGACAGTGAAAAAATATTATCATGTACAAGGAATACGCCTGAAAGTTTTTTTTTTTTTTTTCTTTTTCTTTTTCTTTTTCTTTTTTTTTTTTTTTTTTTTTGTCTGGTTCCCCGCACGCATGTTCTCTGATGCAACTGGTTTTGTGAATGGAGGTGCAGGCCTATTGGGACCGGTTGCTCTCGATTTTGTATAAGGTTTAGGGTTTGATCGCTATTCTTTGTTGAAGTATGAGGGCTAAGGCAGAGTTCAGTTGTTGAAGTGTTGAAAGTTTAGAAGAAGAAATATAATATATATATAATATATATATATATATATATATATATATATATATTTTTTTTTTTTTTTTTTTTTTTTTTTTTTTTTTTTTTTTTTTTTAAGATGAAGCCTTATACCTGATTGGAGCTTGGAGAATGAAAAGAAAAGTTCAGTATAAGGAATGGAGTTGTAATGTACCCAGTACATAATTATATATATATATATATATAATAATATATATATATATATATATATATATATGTGTGTGTGTGTGTGTGTTGTGTGTGTTGTGTGTGTGTGTGTGTGTGTGTGTGTGTGTGTATGTGTCTGGTGTGTGTCTGTGTGTGTGCCTGTGTGTCTGTGTGTGCTGTGTGTGTGTGTGTCTGTGTGCCTGTTGTGTCCTGTGTTCTGTGTGTGTGTCTGTGTGTCTGTGCGTGTGTGTGTCGTGGTTGTCTGTGTGCTGTGAAGAAACGTGACGTTTGTCATAAAAACGTTTTGAAATATTCCCAACACGACGAACGAACCGCCTCTTTACATGCGGGATCGACAACAAACGCAGCTGTAGATATGATGGATAAATCATACAATCTGTTCGCTTAATAGGAACCATCAGTTAAAATGAACATCAGATTGATACACCGTCTTTGATATTCCTTTGAAGACGCTCCCAAATGCTCTTTCTTGAACGTCGCCCAAAAGCTTGGAACAAATTGGACATTCTCTTTCATCGAAGTAAAGATAAGTTGACTGCCGTGACAAGGATGAAGGAGGATTTAATCAAAGTTTATTTCCTTGAAGATGGGGTTGTGTGATTTGTCGTCGTCGCTGTTGTTGTTATTGTTGTTGTTGTTGGTGGTGTTGATGTTGTGTTTTTTAATTATTGTTTTTTGTGTTTTGTTGCTGCTGTTATTTTTATTATTGTTTTGCAGCTGTACTTATTGTTATTATTGTTTTTTGTTATTGTTGTTGTTGCAGCTGTACTTATTGTTATTATTGTTTTTGTTATTGTTGGTGTTGTTGCTGTAGTTACTGTTATTATTGATGTTTTATTGATGATGTGTTTGCTTTAGTTACTGTTATTATTGATGTTTTATTGATGATGTTTTTGTTATTGTTGTTGCTGCTACTGTAGTTATTGATATTATTTTTTTATTGATGATGATGATGTTTTTGTTATTTTTGTTGCTCTTGCTGTTGTTTTTATTGTTGTTGACATTGTTGATT
>NW_020871994.1:239371-244371 GCF_003789085.1 Penaeus vannamei
AGAAAATAGAAAGTAAATAGAATAGGAATGAAGTAAACGTATAGAATGAGATAATAGTAAATAAAGAAAATAGAAAGTAGATAAAAAAAATGAAGTAAACGCATAGAATAAGAAAATAGAAAGTAAAAAATAAAAAAGAATGAGGTAAACGCATAGAATAAGAAAATAGAAAGTAAAAAAAAGAATAATCGCATAGAATGAGAAAATAGAAAGTAAAAAATATAAATAAATGAAAAAAATAAAAAATAAGATAAAAAAATAATAAAATAAGATACAAAGAGAAAATAAACAAAATAACGATGATCTGCGTTTGCTTTTATTTGCATGCGAGGTTTAAAAGGCACAAAGCACGGCAAGTTACCGCAAGCTGGCGAGGCGGACGCGAGCGAGCTTCGGGTCTGAAGGTCATGGTCAGCTGGAAGGGGGTGGGGGTGGAGGCAAGGAACACACACACACATATACGTTTATGTATGTGTGTGTGTAAATATATATATATATATATATAATATATATATATATATATATATATATATATATATACATACATATATATGTTATATACATATTTTTACATATATATATATATATATATATATATATATATATATATATATATATATATATATGTGGTGTGTGTGTGTGTGTGTGCTGTGTGTGTGTGTGTGTGTGTGTGTTTATACATATTTTTATTATATATGTGTGTGTGTGTGTGTGTGTGTGCTGTTGTGCTTGTGTAAGTGTAGGAATAGATAGACAACAGATAGTTATATAAAATAGGTAGATAAGTAGTTTGATACAAATATAGATATAGATAGTATCGACTGATTGATCCATGCATTACGTGAAGCCATGTGCGTGTCCGTATTTCGAAATATCACCACATCTGTGTTTATGTGCGTGAGTAACCGTGTAAGTAGGTGGCGGAGGTACACACGGTAATTTATTTACACGTGTCAATATATATTTTTTTTCATACAGGGTAACATCGAGATACGTATATTGGTTGCTAGGTTGGGGAGGGGGGGTAGGGGGAGGGGGAGGGAAAGGGAAGGGGTTGGGGGTGAGAGTGGGAAGGGTAGGAGGTGTGGGGTGAAGGGAAAGGGAAGGGAGGAGTGTGGGGTGAAGGGAAAGGGAAGGGGTAGGGGGAGAGTGGGGGAGGGGGGATGGGATGAGAGCGTGAGGGAAGGATAGGGTGTGAGAGGAAGGAGGGGGGGAGGGTATGGATGCGGGAGAGTGGGAAGGGGGGGTGAGAGTGAGGGGAGGAGATGGAGTGTGGGGTGAAGGGAAAGGTAGGGGAAGGAAATGATCGGGGTGAGGGGAAGGGAGGAAGATGGGGGGGAGAGGGGAAACATTGATAGGGAGATGGTATGGGGAAAAAGGGTAAAGGAGGAATAGGGAAATGCGGTGAGAAGAAAGAAGAGGGAATTACGAAAGGGAATAAAAAAGGGGAGAGAGGTGGAGGCTGGGTGGAAGACGCGAGAAAGGTAAATTGAAAGAAAATGAAAAATAAGAGGAAGAGAGAGAGAGAGAGCGTGTGTGTGTCTGTGTGTGTGTGTGTGTGTATGTGTAAGAGAGAGAAAGAACAAGGAATAAAAAAAACATAATCGAAAAAAGATAATAGAAAATAAAAAAAAGAAGTGCAAAGAAGAAAAACGCAAGAACAAAAACACAGAAGAGAAGGAAAACGAAAAGGAGAGAAATGTAGGCGAGGGAAAAAGAGAAGGAGGAGAGGGGGGGGGGGAAGTGGAGGAGAGAAGTGGGTAGGGGGAGTGAGGAGTGGGATGCGGGAGTGAAGGAGTGGGGATGGAGTGGAAAGGAGGGGGGAGAGTGGAGAGTGGAGGAGAATGGGGGGAATGGGAGTGGAGGAATGGGGATATGGTGTAGGGGGGGGAGTGGAGAGGTGGAGGAGTGGAGGAATGGGGATGGAGGGACGGGGGAGTGGGGAGGAGTGGGGGTGGGGGTCGTGGGAGGCCGTTAATATGTAAACACCATGGCCCGCGATCGATTCATGCACCACGACAGAGCTGCCATGCAAAGGGGGGGGGGGCGTAGACACGTGGGTGTGGCGAGGAAAGCGCGTGCCGCGTCGCATAAGGACCTCTTGCGTCACCTTGGCACTCTTTCCTTGTTCCCCTTCCCACCCTACCCCTCCCTCCCTTTTTTTCTTTCTGTATCTCTTCTTTCCTGTTTCTGAGGGGAGTGGGGGGAGGGGGGGTCTATTTATTTATGTTTTTTTCACATCATTGTCATAATAGATTAATGAGAACGTGCGGATGGGGGTCTACTTATTTATGTTTTTTTCATCACTGTCATAATAGCTTCATTATCACCTTCAGAATTATCATTACTATCATTATTATTGCTATTCTTATAATCAGTACAAATCATCATCATTTTTATTATCAGTATTGTTTTTATTGTTATCATTAATATCATCATTATCAGTATGTTTTATTTTATTTTATCATTAATATCACACAGTTATTCACTATCATATCATTTTTATAATTATCATTGTTATTTTTATTGTTGTTTTTATTATCATCATTGATGTCATTATTATTATTTCTATTTTCATTATCATTGTTGTTGTTGCTCTTAAATCATTGCTATTATCATTACTATCATCATTATTATTAGTAGTAGGAATAGTGTTCGTATGATTATTGTAGTTATTATTATTATGATTATGATTATCACCTTTATCATTATGATTATCATTATGACTATTACTTTAATGTTATTATCATCATTATTGTTATTAATAATGCTGTTGTTATCATTATCATTATTTATGTTATCATTTTATTATATTTTTTCATCAATATTATTATCATTAACATCATTAGGGTCTTGCTTGGTTACATAACTACAGTATTGATGGAAATAACTCAACCAAAAATATAACACAGCCACAACAACACTTCACTTATATGAAACCAATAACCAATATAAGAAAATATAAAACAAAACAATGAAACTCCCCCTCCCCCCTCCCCTCCACCTAAAAAAAACAACAACAAAAAACAGCTGATACCGCGATGTGTTCGAATCGCTGCGTTCCTGCGTGACGGTGCGTAGTCTTGCGTGATATTTCGGTTACCTGACAGCGCGTGCGAATCTCTGCTCACTCGGCTTTGTTCAACACCACGAATAATATCGATGAACTGGAATTGATCGTTCATTTTGTTTGTTTTCATTTTATTGTTGTTATAATGCTTATTATCATTGTTATTGTTATTATCTTTGTTGATGTTGGTATTATTATGATTGTTGTTACTACTATTGTTACTCATGCTATTATCGTTATTATTATTTTTATTATTTTATTATTATTAATTATATATTATTATCATATTATTATTATTGCTATTGCTTTTTCATTATGATTAGTTATTTTTATCATTTACTGTCATTATTATTATCAATGAGATTAGCAAATAATTATTTGCTGTTATTATCATATTATTATGATCATTATCATCTAATTTCCCTTTCTTTTCCCCCCCCCAGGGCAGGTGCGCGAAGAGGAGAGAGAGCCGAAGGCAGCGCCGGCGAGAGAACGCCAAGAGAAGACAGCTTTCGGGGGGCCACGCGCATTAATCTCGCGATTATTGGACCTGCTGTGGACGCCTGCTTAAACCCTGCCCCCCCCCCCCCCCCCCTCCCCCCTCACCTGCTGCCTGCTCCGCGTTCTCTGCTTTGGCTCCGCGTCCGCTTCAAGTCTGCTTGTGGGGAGGCGAAGTGGCGAGAACTGTGCCGGATGTGAAGGAAGGAAAGAGAGAAAAATTCGAAATCTGCTGTAGACTTTTGACGGATATTTTTTTTTATGTATTTATGTAATCATTGTTTGCTCTCTGGTTCTAGATATAGTTAGAGAAGGGAGACACAATAGTGCCTTGACTTTCGGTAGTATGGATTAACGACCTTCTTCTAAAAAACTTCCCTTTTTTTCCACCGTATCCCTTGTCCCTCCGCTTCGCACGATCAATGCACGGGGACCCATTGTGTCATAGTCAACGGCGTGAGCACGTGTGGTCTCCTGAACATCATTAGTACGGTCCCCACGTGCCTTTGAAGGAGCCCGCAGTTACCCCTCTCGTGCCAACGAAGGTCCGGGAACCACTGGCGAGGCGCTGATTACAAAGGCTGCTAATGGCAAGGCAGCGGTCATTTTCTGCGTTATCGTACCTCTGGCTGTGAGCACGCACATGCACACGCGGACGCGACTCGTTGTCGTTTGTAAATAGAAAGTGTTGAACAGTTCGTAAAGAAAAGATAATAAAAATATATATTTGATTAAAGAGAGAGACGAACAGAAAATAACTTAAATTACAAAGAAGGAGAAACGAGAAACACCAATTTTCCCCCCAAACGAAATCCCAAACGGGCGAGAATTTTATCAACCGACGATGAATAACGTGGAATAATAAGTCAGTGACGTGTTGGTCGCCCGCAGCTCGCGTGTGTCTGAACTAATGGTGATCGATCTCCCTCCCGCGGCTACATTCACTTAGTAGAATAGTCTGTGTGTGACTATACGGCGTCCATTAATGTAATCAAGTCCCTTGGATACTATCTTGTGCACTATCCATCCACCATACACCCAAATCAAGCAATAACAGTATTAACCTAACGAGGGGCATTATTTATTTTTGACATCAGTATTATCTCAGCGGCTTGGGAGCGAATGTGATATAAACACCTATATTTTTATACAAAGTTTAAAATAGAGCTTGTATTAACGTGCCTCGGCATCTCAAGCTGAGTCGTTGACCGGGATAAGAAAAAGAGGTTAGACGCGGCGTCTACGTTGCCATGGTAACGCGACGTAAACAATCTTGAAACGTTCGATCTCGTGCGGCGCATGTATGAAAATGCAATTAATTACATATCCATAATCCGACTAAAATGAAGAAGAAGCCGCAAAGCAGATAAATCCACTCGGAACAGATAAATATACCCACACCAAAAAACACTCAAAATGACCCTGGGACGCC
>NW_020871994.1:249371-251154 GCF_003789085.1 Penaeus vannamei
TTAATAATTCATACTTTTCCCATTTTTTTTTCTTGTTTTCGGGGCAAGAACAACCACCGCACTCGAGTTCTATTTTAAAAGATCAAAGGATTTTGAATTCGATATCCCGGCTGGAGTTGCGGAGAGCGAGGTTAAAGGAAGGGCTGCTGAAGGATGAGGGGAGGGGGGGAGGGGGAGCTGAAGGATGAGGAGGGGGAGAGGGAGGGGAGGGGCTGCTGAAGGATGAGAGGGAGGGGAGGGACGAAGGAGGAGGGGGAGGGGAGGGGGCCTGAGGATGAGGGGAGGGGAGGCTGCTGAAGATGAGGAGGGAGGGGAGGGGGGACTGGGAGAGGGGAGTGGGGACCTGAAGGTATGACGGGGGGGAGGGGGGGGACTGAGGAGGGGGAGGGAGGACCGTGGGAGATGGGGGGCTGCGAAGATGAGGAGGGAGGGGAGGAGGAGGCCTGAAGGATGAAGTGGGAGGGGGAGGGGGCCTGAAGGAGGAGGGAGGGGGGAGGGGGTTGCTTGAAGGATGAGGAGGAGGGAGGGGGGAGGGGGACTGAAGGAAGGGGAGTGGGGAGGTCCTGAAGGATGAGGGGGGAGGGGAGGGAGGGGACCTGAAGGAGAGGGGGAGGGGGGGAGGACCTGAAGAGAGGGGAGGGGAGGGAGACTGAGAGGGGGAGGGGGACGAGGAGGAGGGAGGGAGGGAGGGAGGGACGAAGGAGGAGAGGGAGGGGGAGGGGGCCTGAAGGAGGAGGGAGGGGAGGGGAGGGGCCTGAAGGATGAAGGGAGGGAGGGGGAGGAGGCCTGCAAGATTAAGGTGAGGGGTTATTTGCATTGACTTCTTATATGTAAGTGGTAGATATGTATATATATAATTATATTATAAATTTATGTGTATTATATAAATTATATATATGTATATATATAGAGAGAAGAGAGACAGACAGACAGACAGACAGAACAGCAGACAACAGACAGACAGAAGGATAGGACAGACAGACAGACAGACAGACAGACAGAATAATATATATAATATATATATAATATATATAATATATATATATATAATAATAATATTATATAAATATATAAATTATAATGTTATTTATTATATTTATAATACATGTGTGTGTGTGTGTGTTTATGTTATTGTTATTTTCATATATTATTATTATTATTATTATTATTATTATTATTATTATTACTATTATTTATTATTGACATTGAAATTATTATTAATAGTAGCCAGTATTATTATCTCTTAATTATTATTATATTATTATTATTATTATTATTATATTATTATTATTATTATTATTACTGTAATTATATTATCATTATTATTATTATTATTTTATTATTATATTATTACTGTTACTGTAATATTATTATCATATATTTTATTATTATTATTATTATATATAATTGATATCATCCTCATCAATGCATTATATTCTAATGATTGATGATGACAATGATATCATTTGATAATAATAATAATAATAATAATAATAATAATAATAATAATAATAGTAATAAAATGATAATAATAAAATAATAATAATAATAATAATAATAATAATAATATAATAATGATACAGTAACAGTAATAATAGAAAATAAGGAATGAAAAATATATAATAATAAAATAGAAGATACTTAAATAAACCGAATAGTAATGCTAATTGGCTATACTACTAGATGATAATAATAATTGAAATAAATAACAATGTTCATAATAATAACATTATTATTTATCATATTATTATTGGTATCTTTTAGTTATTTACTAAGTCACATT
>NW_020871994.1:253190-260690 GCF_003789085.1 Penaeus vannamei
GTGGGCGTGGGCGTGGGGCGTGGGCGTGTGCGTGTGCGTGTGTGTGTGTGTGTGTGTGCGCGCGCGTGTGTGTGTGTGTGTGTGTGTGTGTGTGTGGGCGTTGTGTTGTGTGTCGTGTGCGTGTCGTGTGTGCGTGTGTGTGTATGTGTGTGCGTGTGCGTGTGCGTGTGCGTGTGTGTGTGTGTGTGTGTGTGTGTGTGTGCGTGTGTGTGTATGTGTGCATATATTATCTGTGTATATAATGTAACTATAATGTGCATACCTTTATTATCTGCCATAATTGTGGACATATGATCAGACCAAGGAATATAACGGAAATAAGAGAGAACTTTCCATATTTGGGAATAATTACCCCAAATTGGGACCCGCCGCCCCAGATGCATCACACGAGAAATGTGAAGAAGAAAACGAAAATTCCTTCCGTTTTCTTTAGATGTTCTTAGACGCTTTGGTGTCATGGCCTATCAACACTAAAAAAATGTTTTCTCACCTTGATATGATAATGATAGTGAACGATGATAATGGTAGTAAATGGTGAATGGTAGGTAATGTTAGAATAATATGAATGATGATAGTAAATAATGAATGGTAGGTAATGTTAGAAATGATATGATAATGATGGTATGATGATGATGATAGTAAATGATGAATGGTAGGTAATGTTAGAAATGATATGATAATGATGATATGATAATGATGATAGTAAATAATGAATGGTATAATGTTAGAAATGATATGATAATGATATAGTAAATGATGAAGTAAATAATGAATGGTAGTAATGTTAGAAATGATATGATAATGATGGTATGATGATGATGATAGTAAATGATGAATGGTAGGTAATGTTAGAAATAATATGATAATGATGATAGTAAATGATGATAGTAAATGATGAATGGTAGGTAATGTTAGAAATGATATGATGATTAATGAGATAATAGTTATAGTAGATAATAGATAGTAAATGTTAGTAGAAATAATATGGTAGTAATGATACCTTGATATGAGGATAATGATAATGATGGAAGATATATGTAGATGACGATTAACTTATATATGAATCATACTCCCTTGATATAATAATCATAGTAGTAAATGATAAATAATTGTAAAGCAAAAAGCACAGATATTATTAATTTGGGAAAGGAAGTTATTTACCAGTCTAAAAACAACGAAACGTATGAAATAAGATAAAATTGATATAAAGTGAGAAATGACAACTCTGCAAAACGCTTTCAAATGCCAGTTTTAAAATGAATTTTTTTTAGATAAGAGATATAAAAAATAGGAAATTGCAAACCAGAAAAATAAGGAAAAGAGAAATAAAAGATGAGAAAAAGCGAGACAAGATGAATGATAGTGTAACACGCGGGTTCAGAGGCAAGTTAGATCATAAACACTGTTCTAACTTGGGAGTGTCATCGGAATGTTTCTGTCACGCTTTCCAGTGTCATGTCTATGTGTATGTCTCTATCTATCTATCTATCTCTCCATCTCTCTCTCTCTCTATCTATCTATCTATCTATCTCTATCTCTCTCTCCCTCTCTCTATCTCTCTCTCTCTCTCTCTCTCTCTCTCTCTCTTCTCTCTCTCTCTCTCTCTCTCTCTCTCTCTCTCTCTCTCTCTCTCTCTCTCTCTCTATCTATCTATCTATCTATCTCTATATATATACATATGTGTGTTATACATATGAATACATATAATAGCATGTATAACTTACTACAGACTATCAGCAAGATGTATGTTTACTATTCATTACTCCCCTTTCGGAATAAATAGATAAAGGAAAAATAACCTGAGGCGTGTCTCTCCCATGCAAAGACCAGCTCACAATCTCTGATATTTCTGAATGACAGTTTCCGTCGGGCAGTTTAGCCGATAACGGGGCGCGCGCGCGGCGGGCGAGGAGGGAGAACTCCGTCGGGTCAGTCCATCGCTAGCTCTGTCGGCGAGACGAGGGTGCCATCCCGCCCGAGTCGCTGAGCCCTGGCACTCTGTCGCTCCTCTCGCGTTCTGGACGTTCGGGTGGCTGGCACGGAGGAAGAACGTGATTTGTCTTCGTGGTTTTTGGATGTCTTTTCGGTCTGAGGGTCATGATGGGGGGAGTCAGAGGGGGTTGTTGGTTGACCTCGTGGTGACCTGGTTTTAAGTGATGTGAAGAAGAGAAAAAAAAGTTCGTCTTGACGTGGTCTGAGATTCTTTTGTGTGTGTTTTTTTGGTGACAAGGCTATATGGGAATTTAGTGTTTGTGTGTACGTGATCTTGGTTTTGTTTTTATAAGGGTAAACGTTAGGAAAATACCCTTATACTGCTGTTACTAACCCATCTGCAGCATACTCAGAAGAGGTTGTTGCGAAGAAACTAGAACTGAGTGACATGCAGGTCGTTGTGATACATATTATGTGAACTAAAATCTATATATTGAATATTCTCTGGCTGTTTAGAAAATTGATTTGAGGGCGAGAGGTCTGCCAATATAGAATGACGGTTCGGTGATACAGAAGAAAAACGCTTTGAACTGTGATTCGTGTGATTTACTAATCAACTTCTTAATTATTGGAGATATTAGTATTAGTCACTGCATCAACCTTCCCCGAATCGTATGCGGCCTGTGATCCATCAAGAGTTTTCGATGTCAGTGAATAAGCATCCCTGAAATTCACTGCATACTGAAGGATATACGGTGTAAGCTATGAATTACCTTATCCCCTGTTTTATTCTGTTCAAAATCCAATTTGCGTGATCAGGATAACCTCGATCAATACCATATAAACCTAACACATCGAAAAAAAGTTCAATTGGAGTACCTGAAGTGTTTTTTATCCCTGTTCGACCATTGAACAAAACATAAAAAATAAAAATACTCTTCTCAAGGGAACAGTTTGGAGCATGGAACAAGCACCAAGAACTGTCTCGCTAATCTGTTCTTCTTACACGACGATTAGCGGTTTATAAGGGTCTGAAAAATGCATCGGTGACATTTGCGATCGACCTTGTGTATCACCCCGCTGCTACTTCGCCCACGCCCTCTGCTGCCTGCTTCCTGGCAACGCTAAGGTCACCTCCCTGGCAACCCCGAATCCTGAACTTTGATCTACGAAATTATTTTGAAAACTGCCACGATCATTCGAAACTTCGAAGTGATTATTCCGATAGTTTTCTGTCCAAATGACCCATTCGATTGTTGTGAGTTTAGTGTCGTTGTTATAACGTTGGGTAATAGCAACGGAAGTGATACTTGGAGCTGAGTGCCTTGTCGTGTGTCCCCCTGTGCCTCTTCTCTTCACTTCCCTCCCAAAAGAAGTGACACCGAAGGACCTATCTTGCCGGAGAGTGACCTGGTCAGGCATGAGGTCAAAAGAGAGGTCAGACCTATCTCCTTGGACTGTGCTATGAAGGATGACTTGGTGAGTTGGGTCATGTGGGATTATGTTGTATTTGGGGAGGATTAGAGATGCTTTTGTGCGCGGAAGTGTTTCATGTAGGAGAGATGAAAGAGGTTTATATATGAATGTTTATTTTTTTTTGTGGAAATTGTACAGGGATCAAGGCTAAGACATTAAGCAGTACTAAGTGTAGATGTGACATGTCTTACTCTTTTTCTCTTTCTTATTATGTTTTTTCCCTTTCCTTTCTCTTTCTTACTGTCCCTCTTTTTCCCCTTGCTCTTTTCTTTCTTTTCTTTCTCTCGCTTTCCCTTCCCCTTCCCCCTTCTTTCCCATTTCTTCTCCCTATCCTTCCCAGTCATTTTCTCTGGCCCCCCTTTTCTACCCTCTCCTCCCTCTCCCTTTCCCTCTTCCTCTCCCCCACCCCCCTCCCTCCCCCTCTCCCTCTCCCTCTCCTTCTCCCCCACCCCATTCTCCCTCCTCCCAAACACAACCCCCCCCAAACACCCCCACCACCACAGACCCTCTCCCCCTTTCCACACCCAAACAAACCCCCCCCTCCATTTCTCCCTCGCCAACACCCCGGGATCCACCAGCAGCCGAGGAGACCCAACCCCGCTGTCTTTGTCCCGTCTTGGTCGATGCCGTATTGGGGAAGACCCGGTTCCTCCCCTCACGCGAGAAGGGGGGCGCCGTCGTCACGTAGCCTTCTCCGGTCGCTGATACTCATCTTGACTTAAGGGCGCCGCGTGGTTGGGGGGCTGGGAGGGGAGGGGGGAGGGAGGGTGCGTGGGTGTTGCGTTTGGTGGGGTGTGGTTGTTGGGGGCTGGGAGGGTGCGTGGGTGTTGTGCGGTTTGGTGGGGGTTTTTGTGGTTTGTTGTGCGTAGATTGAGGGGTCTGTGGTGTGGTGTGGGTTTTATGTTGTGTTTGTGGTTTTGGGTGGAGGCGGTTGTGAGGGATGCGTGTTGTGGTTTGAGTTGGTTTGTGGTTGTGGTTGTGTGTTGTGGGGGTTGGTGTTGTTGGTGTGGTGTGGTGTTGTGTGTTGGGGTTGGTTTGTGGTGTGGGTGTGGTTTGTGGTGTTTGTGGTGTGGGTTGTACTCTATGTTTGTGCTTGTGTTTGATATGTGTTGTGTGGCTGGGTTGGTGTTGTGATGTTTGTTGTGTGTTCTTTCGGTTTAATGTGTGATGTGCGTTACTGGTTTTGCGTCATGGCGGGTGTTGTATGTTTTGCTGTTGTGTTTTGATGTGCGTTGTATGTTCTTGGTTCTGTGTTGTGGTTTGTCTTGTTCTGGTAGTATGATGTGTGGTTCATGTTGTGATGTCTTTTGTTATATTCTTTCAGCTCGATGTGTGGTATATGTTATTTGTTTTGATTTGATTGATGTTATTGTTATTGTGGGCTATGTGTTGTATGCTGTTCTTGTGTTATGATCTGAATGATACGTGTCGCTTTTTGTTGTATTTATGTTGTGATACGTGGTTCATATTGTTCATGTGTGATATGCTAAAGTACCTGATTGTGTTATTGCATATGCTGTGTTGTTGTGTTATTGCATATGCTGCATGATGTTTTTTTTGTTATATGTTGCATATCCTTGCACGTTTTATCATATGCATTGCACACTCTACGTTCTCCTGATACTGCATATTTACTGCATATTTGTTGTTCTTGGTATATCTTGCGTGTTCTTGTGTTCTCGTGAACAGAATATATCCAATTTATGTTCTTGTTATCTTGCGTAAACTACACATTGTTCTGTATGCTGTCTACTGTCCCTCCTATGTTCTGCAATTACCGTGTTCTTTTTTATGTATTTTTACAGTCTGTATAAATCGTGTTCTTTATGTTCTGTTATTTACTGCATGTTCTTGTTCATTCCCTCTTGTGCTTCATCCATGTCGCTGTCCTTATGTTCTTTGGCTTCCTGTATGTTGTATGTTTCTATGTGTTGCATGTTGTTAGTCTTATGTTGTTCAGTATGCAATCCATGTTCTTGTATTCATACTACATACATCATAAAGTTTGTAAACGTAGGGATAAATAAGTTCTTATTTGTTCTTCCATGCACTACATATCACACATACAACATATTCTGCTTATGGTATTCCACATGCAACATATCATTATCCTGATGTTCTTCCACATAGCACATATTATTGACCACGTCCTATACATTCTACATATCACTATCCTTATGTTGCCTACGCATTTTCCTTCTCTGTCTATTCCTCTCTTTATCGTCGTCTCTCTCTATCTCTCTGTTCATTCGTTGTTATCAACCACGTCCTATACATTCTACATATCACTATCCTTATGTTGCCTACGTATTTTCCTTCTCTGTCTATTCCTCTCTTTATCCTCGTCTCTCTCTGTCTCTCTGTTCTTTCCGTTGTTATCAACCACGTCCTATACATTCTTCATATCACTATCCTTATGTTGCCTACGTATTTTCCTTCTCTGCCTATTCCTCTCTTTATCCTCGTCTCTCTCTGTCTCTCTGTTCTTCCGTTGTTATCAATCACGTCCTATACATTCTTCATATCACTATCCTTATGTTGCCTACGTATTTTCCTTCTTGTCCTATTCCTCTCTTTATCGCCGTCTTTCTCTGTCTCTCTGTCTTCCGTTGTTATTAAACCACGTCCTATACATTCTTCATATCACTATCCTTATGTTGCTACGTATTTTCCTTCTCTGCTATTCCTCTCTTTATCGTCGTGTCTCTCTCTGTCTTCTTCTGTTCTTCCGTTGTTATCAACCACGTCCTATACATTCTTCATATCACTATCCTTATGTTGCCTACGTATTTTCCTTCTCTGTCTATTCCTCTCTTTATCGTCGTCTCTCTCTGTCTCTCTGTTCATTCGTTGTTATCAGCCACGTCCTATACATTCTTCATATCACTATCCGTATGTTGCCCTACGTATTTTCCCTTCTCTTGTCTATTCCTCTCTTTATCGTCGTCTCTCTCTGTCTCTCTGTTCTTCCGTTGTTATTAACCACGTCCTATGCATTCTACACATATCACTATCCTCATGTTGCCTACGTATTTTCCTTCTCTGCGTATTCCCGCCTTTATCCTCGTCTCTCTTTGTCTCTCTTGTTCTTCCGTTTTATTAACCACGTCCTATACATTCTTCATTCACTATCCTTATGTTGCCTACGTTGTTTTCCTTCTCTGCCTATTTCCTCTCTTTATCGCCGTCTCTCTCTCTGTCTCTCTGTTCTTCTTTGACCTCAATTTTTCGTTATCGATGCTGGATTAATGGGATTTACATAATTCGCTTAATCTGGTTCTGCCTGCCGGTGCTGGGTCCTCCTCCCTCCCTCCCTCGCTCTCTTCCTTCCCTCCTTTCCTTCCTTTATTCCTTCCATCCTTTCTTCCTTCCTTTTTGTTTTTGTTCTCCTATTCACTCACTCTATTCCTTCCTTTTCCTTCCATCCCTCCTTTTTCTTTTTTGTTTCCATCCTCCTTCACTCCCTTCCTTCCCTCTTCCTCCTTTCCTTTCCTTCTCTCTTCCTTCCTTTTTTGTTTTCCATCCCCGCATTCACTCCCTCTCTTCCCCTCTTTTCCTCCTTCCCTTCCTTTCTCTTTCCTTTCTCCTTCCTTCCTTTTTGTTTCCATCCCCGCATTCACTTCCTCTCTTCCCTCTTTTCCTCCTTCCCTTGCTTTCTCCTTCCTTTCTTCTTCCTTCCTTTTTGTTTCCATCCCTCCTTCACTCTCTTCCTTTCCTCCTTCAATTCCTTTCTCCTTCCATCTCTCCTTCCTTCCTTTTTATTTCCATCCCTCCTGCTCTCACTCTATTTCTTCCTCTTTCTGCCCCTTCTTCCCTTCCTTCTTTCCTTTCTCTTTCCATCTCTACCTACCTTCCTTACTTAGGTCCTTCCTACCTACCTTCCTTCCTTCCTTCCTTCCTTCCTTCCCCTTCTTCCTTCCTTCCTTCCCTTCTCCTTCTATCCCTTCCTCCCTCCCTCCCTCCCCCCCCGCTCTCCCTTCCCTCCCTCCCTCCCTCCCTCCCGCCTCTTCCGTCCTCCCTCTCTCCCTTCCCATACCTTTCTTCTTCCCTCCCTCACTCCATCCATCCCTCCATCCACCCTTCTGTCTCTTT
>NW_020871994.1:266835-284335 GCF_003789085.1 Penaeus vannamei
TGAAATCATCAACGAAAACAGAAAATTATGATAATAGTATAAATGAACAGAAGTAGATAAGATAATGATAATAATGGAGATAAGAGGCTTTAATTAGCGAGACCTTGTAGGATTTGCATGTTGGATTTACAAGTATATTTCACATGTAGGATTCACGTGTATATTGTGCATGGATGAAAATCTGCGTGTATATTTCACATGTAGGATTTGCTTGTATATTTTTCATGTAGGATTTGCTTGTATATTTTGCATGTAGGATTTGCTTGTATGTTTTGCATATAGGATTTGCTTGTATATTTCGCATGTAGGATTTGGATACATATTTCACATGTAGGATTTGCCTGTAAATTTTGCATATAGGATTTGCATGTAAAGATTTGCTTCTTGTATATTTGCATGTAGAATTTAAATGTAAAGATTTTGCTTGTATATTTTGCGATCGTGGTAGGATTAAATGGTATATTTTCTCTTTGTGGGATTTGGGTATGTAGGTCGCATGATTTTTCATGTAGGATTTGCAAGTAGGATTCGCATGTCTATTTTTTTTTTTTTTTTTTTTTTTTTTTTTTTTTTTTTTTTGACAATATGTTTACGAAGCTGCTTATATGTCTTTCTGTCACACACAACGTAGAGGATTGTCATAATAATGATTGATTAGAGGAATGTTGCTAATTGAACTAATAACAAATTATATATTTGTTGATTAATGCATTTAGATAGAAGTAATTATATATATAGATGTGTTATATATGTATATATATATTTTTTTTATGAAACTCAGTTACTTCTCACAATTTTTTTTCTTTTAGTTGATTGTGATTTAAAACAAAAGTTAAAGTTGGAAAATGGAAGCGAAAATTAAGATTTTTTTCGTTCAGAGTTTTACTGAAGTCTCGCTGAAAAGCTTGATCTCACGTGACAAAAGTCAATTAAATCGGGAGAGAGAGAGAGAGAGAGATTGAGAGGGAGGGAGAGAGAGAGACGAGAGAGAGAGAGAGAGGAGACGGAGAGAGAGAGATAGAGAACGAGAGAGTGAAGTGAGAGAGAGAGAGAGAAAGGAGAGAGAAGAAAATGAGAGAGAAGAGAGAGAGATAAATAAAGATAAAGAGAGAGATTGGGAAAGATTCGACAGATATGAAATTAACTACCCACATAAAAAAAAATGCAGATAAAGGGAGGAGGAGGGAGGCCAGGGAAGATAGATACACAACCAAAAAAAAATAAAGGAAGAATTATATATTTAAAAAAAATGTATATACATAACCCAAAAAAATAAAAGAAAAATTATATATTAAAAAAAAAAAAATCCCTTTAGAAAGAAGTTGGACCATGACGCACCGATTCGTGACTCCCAGTTAAACGACCCTCGCTGTTTCGAGACGACCCTACAAGGTCATTAGCTAATCAAAAGACCTAAACAAACAAAGGGGAAGGGAGAAGGGGAAGGGAGAGAGGGAGACAAAAGGGGAGAGAGGGGGGGGGGAGGGGAAGGGGGGGAGAGGGGGAGGGGGAGGCAAAAGGGGAGAGAGGGGGAAGGGGAAGCGAGAGGCGGAAGAGAGAGGTTATGGGGAAGGGAGAGGAAGGTAAAAGGGAGAGAGTGAGAGGGGAAGAAGGCAGATGGAGGAGGAAGAAGAGAGAGGAAGAAAAAAGGGGAAAGAGTGAGAGGGGAAGAAGGCAGATGAAGGAGGAAGGGAAAGGGGGAGAGTAAGAGGGGAAGAAGGCATGGTGCGAGGAGGAGGAGAAGAAACAGGAAGGGAAAAGGGAAATAGTGAAGAGGGGAAAAAGATGGATAAGGAGGGGAATGAGGAAGGAGAGGTGATAGGAAAGTGAAAGAATGGAAAAGGAGATAAAAAGTAGGATAAAGAGGACAGAGGACTAAGGAAAATGTGAAGTAAAGGGAGGGGAGAGGGAGGAAGAGGGAAGAGGTATGTTCAAGGGAAAGAGGGAAAAGAGAGGGGAAGCGGGAGAAAAGAGAGAGAGGAAGGGAAAAGGAGGAGTGGAAGGAGGAGGAGGAAGAGAGGAAGGAAGGACAAAGAGGGGAGGGAAGAGGAAAGAGAGGAGAGAGGGGTAAGCAAAAAAGGAAGAGAAAAGGGGGGGAAGAGGGAAGGAGAAGAAGGGGAGAGAGGAGGAAGATGGAGGAGGAAAGGGAAGATGGGGGATAGAATAAACAGGGAAGGGAAGGTGTGGATGAGAGGGGTGAAGGAGAAAGAATGAGGAAGAGGAGGAAAAAGAGAGATGAAAGTGAGAAATGAAGATGAAAAAGGAAGGAAAGGAAAGGAGGAGAGAGGGAGAGAGAAAGAGAGAGAGACGAGAGAGGTGAGAAGGAGAGAGAGAGGAGAGAGAGAGAAAGAAAGAGAGGGAGAGAGAGAGGGAAAAAACATTAAGGAAATGAAAAAAAAACAAGAAAAAAAAAGAAGAGAAGAGATGAGAAAAGGAGAGAAAAGATATTGATTCCCACATTACTCTCGCTTTAATATCTCCTTTTTTATGAGGTTTAATACTATTTTTATGAGGTTAGGTACTATTACTCGCGAGCCTCATGTCGACTGTGAGGAGAACGACAACCTCACGACATACTTGCTCCCTTCACTTAGTTAGATTAGATGCATTCGGGCGTTCGGGGCGGCTTGGCAAGTTGGTTTGGGTGTTGGTTTGTCCGGTTTGATCTTTGTCTGTCTGTTTGTGTCCTTTCTTTCTTTCTCATCTTTTATCAGTCTCTTTGCTTCTCTCTCTTTTCTGTCTCTCTTTCTCTGTCTGTTTCTGTCTGTCTCTTCTCTCTCTCTTTCTCTTTCTCTCTCTCTCTCTCTCTCTCTCTCTTCTCTCTCTCTCTCTCTCTCTCTCTCTCTCTCTCTCTTCTCTCTCTCTCTCTTCTCTCTCTCTCTCTCTCTCTCTCTCTCTCTCTCTCTCTCTCTTAAATAATTTTATCATTTTGAGTCCTTCTTTAATACGATAATGACTCTTTAGAGATAATTTCATTACGTTATATTGTTGTTTTTATTTTTTTTTTCAATATCTTTCATATGATTTTATGACATAATGTAATTACCTGTGACGATGCTTTTACCTTGCGAAGGCTATTTATATATAATTGCCGTAACCTTATGCAAATCTTTTTTATTTTGATAATAGGCAAAAATCATGAAAAAAAGGGGGGGGGATCAACATGAAATAGAGTCGAATTAATTTAAAAATCACGAAACGGCTAATCCCTTGCTCATAGGCCTACAATATTATGTAAAAAAAAATGGGGAAAAAATAACAAAACGAACCAGAATCGAATTGATTCAAAGATCACCAAACTGCTTATTCATCGCGCATAGGCCTACAATATTTGAATCAGATCTTAAGGTGAGAAGTAAAGCTATTTTGCTGGTTATGAATTTCTTATGCAAATCTCCCGTGACTGTTGTAAGAAATCTGCAATAACTCACCATATTTGCAAATCACTACCTCCTATGAAATTCGTAAGGGAGAGAAAAAAAAACACCATAGAATCACTATACATTCACTGTAAGTCACCATACCTCATTTTTATGCTATTTGGAGGATCATGTCAGGATATAGTGTCATCAGTCATTTTATTGTTACGCCAGAAAACCACCAAATCACAATCACATCACTATAATTCACCGTAATTATAAGTCTCTCTTAAGTTCCCAAGAAGAAATTGACCGCTGATTCACCATAAAATTCACCATACTCCATCCCGGTCTTCCTCGCTCGTAGGTCGTAGCTCGTCTTCGAAGAATGGTGTCTCGATTTGGGATTCGTGTTATCGTTGGCCTTATCACTGCCATGTTCTTATTACTAATATTACGTAAGAAAATCATAAGATCGATCATGAAAGGTCAGTTCTCAATAAAAAAAAAATAATAATGATAATAAGAAATAAAAAATAAAAAAAAAATATATATCACCACAAAATCACCATATATTCACCATACCTTCACAATAACTTCACCATAAATCGACTATCGAATTCATCCCCAGATTTCACCATTACTTCACCATCAAATCCCCCACAGCTCTTCATCTTTCCTCCTCCTCCTCCTTCTCTCACTCAGGTTATGTCCTCGTCTCCATCCTTCATTCCTCTCTCTCACTCTCGTCTCCATCCTTCATCCTTCAGGTTATGTCTTCGTCTCATCCTTCATCCTCCTCCTCTTTCTCTCCTCAGGTTATGTACGCGTCTCCATCTTTCACTTCCTCGTCTCGTCATCCTCCTTCCTTCTCTCCCTCAGGTTATGTCCTCGTCTCCATCCTTCATCCTCCTCCTCCTTCTCTCACTCAGGATATGTCTTCGTCTCCATCCTTCATCCTTCCTCGTCTCCATCCTTCATCATCATCATCCTTCTCTCACTCAGTTTATGTCCTCGTCTCCATCCTTCATCCTCTTCATCAGGTTATGTCCTCGTCTCCATCCTTCATCCTTCCTCTCTCTCCTTCATCCTCACTCCTTATGTCCTCGTCTCCATCTTTCATCTCCTCATCCTTCTCCTTCTCCTTCTCTCCCTCAGGTTATGTCCTCGGAGGATGGTGTCTCCATCTCTTCGGCGGAGTTGACGCTGCCACACATTGCTCGCGAGGTCCTGCGGCGGAAAGCCCTGGCGGGGGTGCATGTCGAGGTGAGGCCCTTCTTATTTTTCTCTTTTTCTTTTTCTTTTTCTTTTTCTTTTTCTTTTTCTCGTTCTCGTTCTCGTTCTCTCTTGTTCTCTCGCTCTCTCGCTCTCTCGTTCTCTCGCTCTCTCGCTCTCTCGTTCTCTCGTTCTCTCGTTCTCTCGTTTCTTTCCTCTCGCTCTCTCGCTCTCTCTCTCTTCTGCTCTCTCTCTCTCTCTCTCTCCTCTCTCTCTCTCTCTCTCTCTCTCTCTCTCTCTCTCTCTCTCTCTCTCTCTCTCTCTCTCTCTCTCTCTCTCTCTCTCTCTCTCTCTCTCTCTCTCCTCTCTCCCCTCCCTCCCTCCCTCTCCCCAAGGTTGTATTAAGAAGTATTATTTTTTTCTGCTTCCTATTTTCTTCCTTTACCCTTTTCTTTGCTTTATTCTTCTTTAGCGTTTTTCCTCCACCCGAAAAAAATTACGTAGTGTACAAGTATATCTTAATATTAGATATTGTTTTGCTAATCGATTTTGGTAGGTTTTGAATGAAATGTGGGTATTGTATTTATTGCTGTTTTTGTAGGATATTGATAATTATCCATAGGTATGCAATTTGTTTATGTCGGTAATTTTAGAAGGGTGTTTGCATGTAACATAATTATATTCAATAAAGCGTAATTTACAAATAATATCTTGTGACATGTTCAGCAAATATATAATACCTGATATGATATAGTTACCCCTTTAAACTCCACCGAAGTCCATCAAAGAAAACCGTGGATATTTTGGGTAACTACAACAAATTTATTAGGCTGGAAATATGTCGGGGAAAATGAGATTTCTTTTCTTGTGGATATGATTAACAAGTCTCAGACCAGAAGTGACTTTCATTATATAAATTCGGGATCATTTTAAAGAATCATACTCACCCACACACAAATTATCAAGGATACGCACGTATAAAAGCACACAAATATAAGTCTATACCAGTACCATTTTATGTAGCTATGGATGTAGGATGTGGTGTGTTAATGTATGCATATATTGATGTGTGTGTGTGTGTGTGTGTGTGTGTGTGTGTGTGCGTGTGCGTGTGCGTGTGTGCGTGTGCGCGTTGCGTTAGATTTATATTTGCGTGTGTGTGCATTGTACGAATTCTGTATACTTTAAGGATCAGCATTTCAGTATTTGGAACTTAGTCATGTTCTTAAAGAAACCGCTAAAGCTATCGATGTTACCATTAATATCTTGGTATTTTTTAATCGACTGTGGCTCTCCGGGGACACTAATTTTGATAGCAGGTATTATGGGTTCGTGGATGGCTTAGACAAAATGGCTTTCGTATTTTATTCCGCGAGAAATGAAAATTTATGTGTTTTGAGACTTTTTTCTCCAACTAGCTAAGAAGACTAGAAAATTAAAAAGTTTTCCGGTGGCGTTTCTAATCGCAATTTCTTTCTTTCTTTCTTTTTCTTTTGTGTGATTTTCGGTTGTGCGAACTTTTATGGTATAGCTTCTACTCGCAGATTTCTTTCTTTTCTTCATTTCTTTTTTCTTCTTTTGTGTCTTTTTCTCAAACTTTTATGGGTTAGTTCTACTCGGCAGGATTTCTTCTCTTCTTTTCTTGCTTTCTGTTCTTTGTGTGAATTTTCTCGAACTTTATTGTGTGTTACTTTAGGTCGCGTCAAGTTTTCTTTCTTTTTTCTTTCTTGTTTTTGTGATTTTTCTCGAACTTTTATGGTTTAGCTTCTACTCGCAATTCTTTCTTTCGTTTCGTTCTTTCTTTCTTTCTTTTTGTCGATTTTTCTCGAACTTTATGGGTTGCTCTACTCGCAGATTTGCTTTCTTTTCTTTCTTTGCTTCTTTTCCTTTTGTGATTTTTCTCGAACTTTTATTGGTTAGCTTCTACTTCGCAGATTTCTTTCTTTCTTTCTTCTTTTTTGGTGATTTTCTCGTAACTTTTATGGTTAGCTTCTACTCGCAAGATTTCTTTCTTTCTTTCTTTCTTTCTCTTTCTTTTTGTGATTTTCTCGACTTTTGGGATGGTAGCTTTCTACTCGCAGATTTCTTTCTTTCTTTCTTTCTTTTCTTTCTTTTTTTGATTTTTCGAATTTTATGGTTAGCTTCTACTGCAGATTCTTCTTCTTTCTTCTTTCTTTTTGTGATTTCTCGAGCTTTATGGTTAGCTTCTACCGGCAGATTTCTCTCTTTCTTTCTTTCTTTCTTCTTTCTTCTTTCTTTTTGTGATTTCTCGACTTTTATGGTATGCTTCTACTCGCAGATTTTCTTCTTCTTTCTTTCTTCTTTCTTTCTGTTCTTTTTGTGATTTTCTCGAAACTTTATGGTTAGCTTCTAGCTCGCACATTTCTTTCTTTCTTTTCTTTCTATTCTTTCTTTCTTTTTGTGATTTTTTCTCGAACTTTATGGTTTCGGCTTCTACCTCGCCAGATTTCTTCTTTATTTCTGTTCTTTCTTTCTTTTTGTGATTTTTCTCTGAACTTTTATGGTTCGCTTCTACTCGCAGATTTTTTCTTTCTTTCTTTCTTCTTTCTTTTCTTTCTTTTGTGATTTCTCGAACTTTTACTGGGGTAGCTTGCTATCGCAGATTTCTTCTTTCTTTCTTTCTTTACTTATCTTTCTATTCTTTTTGGATTTTCTCGAACTTTTATGGGGTAGCTTTCTACTCGCAGAATATTTACTTCTATTCTTTCTTTCTTTTCTTTCTTTCTTTTTGTGATTTTCTCGAACTTTTATGGTTAGGCTTCTACTCGCAGATTTCTTTCTATTCTTTCTTTCTTATCTTCTTTGTGATGTTTCTCGAAACTTTTATGGTTCGCTTCTACTTCGACAGATTTCTTTCTTTCTTCTTTCTTCTTTTTTTTCTTTTTGTGAATTTTCTGAACTATTTATGGTTCGCTTCTACTCGCAGATTCTTTCATTTCTTCTTTCTTTTTCTTTTTGGTGATTTTATTCTCGAACTTTTATGGGTTCGCTTCTACTCGCAGATTCTTTTCTTTCTTTCTTTCTTCTTTCTTTTTTGTGAATTTTCTCGGACTTTTATGTTAGCTTCTTACTCGCAGATTTCATTTCTTTCTTCTTTCTTCTTTTCTTTCTTTTGTGGATTTTCTTTCGAACTTTTATGGTAGTTGCTACTCGCCAGATCTTTTCTTTCTTTCTTCTTTCTTTCTTTTGGATTTTCTACGGACTTTTATGGTTACTTCTACTCGCAGATTTGCTTTCTTTCTTTCTTTCTTTCTTTCTTTCTTTTGTGATTTCTGGAACTTTTATGGTTAGCTTCGTCACTCGTCAGATTTTCTTTCTCCTTTTTTCCTTTCTTTCTTTCTTTGGTGTGGGATTTTTTCTCGAACTTTTTATGGTTAGCTTCTACTCACAGATTTCTTTTTTCTTTCCTTCTTTCTTTGTGTGAATTTTCTCGAACTTTTATTGTTAGTCTTCTTACTCGCAGATTCTTCATTTCTTTTCTTTCTTTCTTTTCTTTTTTGTGATTTTCTCGGACTTTAATGGTTACTTCTACTCGCAGATTTCTTTCTTTTCTGCTTTCTTTCTTTCTTTCTTTTCTTTTTGTGATTTTCTCGAACGTTATGGTTAGCTTCTTCTCGCAGATTCTTCTTGTCTTTTCTTTCTTTCTTTCTTTCTTTCTTTGTGTTGATTTTTCTCGAACTTTTATTGGTTATAGCTTCTATCGCAGATTTCTTTCTCTCTTTCTTTCTTTCTTTCTTTCTTTTTGTGATTTCTCGAACTTTTATGGTTAGCTTCTTCGCAGATTCTTTCTTTCTTTCTTTCTTGCTTTTGTGATTTTCTCGAACTTTATGGTTCGCTTCTACTCGCAGATTTCTTTCTTTCTTTCTTTCTTTTTGTGATTTTTCTCGAACTTTTATGGTTAGCTTCTACTCGCAGATTCTTTCTTTCTTTCTTTCTTTCTTTTTGTGATTTTCTCGAACTTTTATGGTTAGCTTCTACTCGCAGATTTCTTTCTTTCTTTCTTTCTTTCTTTTTGTGATTTTCTCGAACTTTTATGGTTAGCTTCTACTCGCAGATTTCTTTCTTTTCTTTCTTTCTTTCTTTTTGTGATTTTCTCGAACTTTATGGTTTCGTTCTACTCGCAGATTCTTTCTTTCTTTCTTTCTTCTCTTTCTTTTTTTGTAATTTTCTCGAACTTTTATGGTTAGCTTCTACTCGCAGATTTCTCTCTTTCTTTCTTTCTTTCTTTTTGTGATTTTCTCGAACTTTTATGGTTAGCTTCTACTCGCAGATTTCTTGCTTTCTTTTCTTTCTTTCTTCTTTTGTGATTTTCTCGAACTTTTTATGGTTCGCGTTTCTACTCGCAGATTTCTTTCTTTCTTTCTTCTTTCTTTCTTTTTGTGATTTTCCTCGGACTTTTATGGTAGCTTCTTCTCGCAGATTTCTTTCTTTTCTTTCTTTCTTTTTCTTTCTTTCTTTTTGTGATTTTCTCGAACTTTTATGGTTAGCTTCTACTCACAGATTTCTTTCTTTTTTCTTTCTTTCTTTCTTTCTTTTGGTGATTTTCTCGAACTTTTATGGTTAGCTTCTACTCACAGATTCTTTTTTTTCTTTCTTTCTTTCTTTCTTTTTGTGATTTTCTCGGACTTTTATGGTTAGCTTCTTCTCGCAGATTTCTTTCTTTCTTTCTTTCTTTCTTTCTTTCTTTCTTTTTGTGATTTTCTCGAACTTTTATGATTAGCTTCTTACTCGAGATTTACTTTTTCCTGTGATTTTCTCGAACTTTATGGTTAGCTTCTTCTCGCAGATTTCTTTCTTTCTTTCTTTTCTTTCTTTTTTGTGATTTTCTCGAACTTTTATGGTTAGCTTCTACTCGCAGATTTCTTTCTTTCTTTCTTTCTTTCTTTCTTTCTTTTCTGAACTTTTATGGTTAGCTTCTACTCGCAATTTCTCTCTTTCTTCTTTCTTTCTTTCTTTTTGTGATTTTCTCGAACTTTTATGGTTAGCTTCTACTCGCAGATTTCTTTCTTTCTTTCTTTCTTTCTTTTTGTGATTTTCTCGAACTTTTATGGTTCGCTTCTACTCGCAGATTTCTTTCTTTCTTTCTTTCTTTCTTTATTTTCTCGAACTTTATGGTTAGCTTCTACTCGCAGATTCTTTCTTTCTTCCTTTTTCTTTTTGATTTTCTCGAACTTTATGGTTAGCTTCTACTCGCAGATTTCTTTCTTTCTTTCTTTCTTTCTTTTTGTGATTTTCTCGAACTTTTATGGTTAGCTTCTACTCGCAGATTTCTTTCTTTCTTTCTTTCTTTCTTTCTTTCTTTTTGTGATTTTCTCGAACTTTTTATGTTAGCTTCTACTCGCAGATTTCTTTCTTTCTTTCTTCTTTCTTCTTTGTATTTCTCGAACTTTTATGGTTGCTTCTTCTCGCAGATTTCTTTCTTTCTTTCTTTCTTTTTGATTTCTCGAATTTTATGTCGCTTCTACTCGCAGATTTCTCTTTCTTTCTTCTTTCTTTTTGTGATTTTTCTCGAACTTTATGGTTAGCTTCTACTCGCAGATTTCTTTCTTTCTTTCTTTCTTTCTTTTTGTGATTTTCTCGAACTTTTATGGTTCGCTTCTACTCGCAGATTTCTTTCTTTCTTTCTTTCTTTCTTTCTTTCTTTCTTTTTGTGATTTTCTCGAACTTTTATGGTTAGCTTCTACTCGCAGATTTCTTTCTTTCTTTCTTTCTTTCTTTCTTTTTGTGATTTTCTCGAACTTTTATGGTTAGCTTCTACTCGCAGATTTCTTTCTTTCTTTCCTTCTTTCTTTTTTGATTTTCTCGAACTTTTATGGTTAGCTTCTACTCGCAGATTTCTTTCTTTCTTTCTTCTTTCTTTTGTGATTTTCTCGAACTTTTATGGTTCGCTTCTATTCGCAGATTTCTTTCTTTCTTCCTTTCTTTCTTTCTTTTTGTGATTTTCTCGGACTTTTATGGTTAGCTTCTTCTCGCAGATTTCTTTCTTTTTCTTTCTTTCTTCTTTCTTTCTTTTTGTGATTTTCTCGAACTTTTATGGTTAGCTTCTACTCACAGATTTCTTTCTTTTTTCTTTCTTTCTTTCTTTTTGTGATTTTCTCGAACTTTTATGGTTAGCTTCTACTCGCAGATTTCTTTCTTTCTTTCTTTCTTTCTTTTTGTGATTTTCTCGAACTTTTATGGTTAGCTTCTACTCGCAAGATTTCTTTCTTTCTTTCTTTCTTTCTTTCTTTTTGGTTTTCTCGAACTTTTATGGTTAGCTTCTACTCGCAATTTCTCTCTTTCTTTTCTTTCTTTCTTTCTTTGTGTGATTTTTCTCGAACTTCTTAGCTTCTATCGCAGATTCTTTCTTTCTTTCTTTCTTTCTTTTTGTGATTTTCTCGAACTTTTATGGTTAGCTTCTACTCGCAGATTTCTTTCTTTCTTTCTTTCTTTCTTTCTTTCTTTTTGTTATTTTCTCGAACTTTTATGTTAGCTTCTACTCGCAGATTTCTCTTCTTTCTTCTTTCTTTCTTTTTGTGATTTTCTCGAACTTTATGGTTAGCTCTACTCGCAGATTCTTTCTTTCTTTCTTTCTTTCTTTTTTTTGATTTTCTCGAACTTTTATGGTTCGCTTCTACTCGCAGATTTCTTTCTTTCTTTCTTTCTTTCTTTCTTTTTGTGATTTTCTCGAACTTTTATGGTTAGCTTCTACTCGCAGATTTCTTTCTTTCTTTCCTTCTTTTTTTTGTGATTCTCGAACTTTTATGGTTAGCTTCTCGCAGATTTCTTTCTTTCTTTCTTTCTTTCTTTCTTTTTGTGATTTTCTCGAACTTTTATGGTTAGCTTCTACTCGCAGATTTCTTTCTCTCTTTCTTTCTTTCTTTCTTTCTTTTTGTGATTTTCTCGAACTTTTATGGTTAGCTTCTACTCGCAGATTTCTTTCTTTCTTTCTTTCTTTCTTTTTGTGATTTTCTCGAACTTTTATGGTTAGCTTCTACTCGCAGACTTTTTCTTCTTTCTTTCTTTTTGTGATTTTCTCGAACTTTTATGGTTAGCTTCTACTCACAGATTTCTTTCTTTCTTTCTTTTTGTGATTTTCTCGAACTTTCATGGTTAGATTTTTATTTTCCATTGACAAGTCTGAAGCGAAAGGTACCCGTGGACGCTGAGGTCCTGGCGAGGGAATGGTTAATTACTTCAAATTATCTCATTAACACCTGAGGTCATTAGCGGTGAATACCTTGTGGGATTAAACTGGGAGCTTCGTAGTCGTTGGCTTGTTAGTTACATTTTTTCGTCCTTTTGAATAGATTGATAAATTGCTCATTCTGTAGGAATGGTCGAAATATCTTTTAACTTGTTAGGTGGTAGATTCGTAGATAGGATTTTAGTGTTGATTTTAATGTTTATGGCGGTCTGGAGGGTCTGTGTTGGTGGGTAGAGCAGTGAAGAGCAAGAGCCATGTCAAAGTTTATTTCGCAAGTAAAAAAATAGAATGGCGCACGAGGCCTTTCCTCCCTCGGCGGAGAAAACAGGAAACTAAAACGTTTCCTGAAATCTCGAATCACGTGACTTTTTGTGGCTTTCGGGACTGTTATGGAAGTTTGGATTTTATGATTTTTTCTCAAAGAAAAATGAAATTTCGGTGGCGCGAAGGCCCCGCGACGGGGCGCTAGAGGTGGCTGAGGGCGTTCTGGCGGAGGACGTCCATGGTGTGGGCGGCGTCGTAGGGGCACTTGGCGTAGGTGCGGGCGCAGGCGGAGGCGGACTCGGAGGCTCGGCCGAGGAAGGCGGCCAGCTGGAAGGGCGAGGCGGGGCCGGAGGCGCAGTCGTGGGCGGCGAGGGCGGGGCTCCCGAACAGGGCCATGATGAGCGCCTCGTCGGCGGCCAGCTGGGCCTCGGGCGTGGCCGAGAGCTCGCAGACGAGGCGGAGGCCGCAGTTGGAGCGCTGGTCGAGCGATCCGGCGGCGGCGAAGAGGACGTCGAGGGCGTTTTGGGCGTAGGCGTCGGGAGCGGGGGCGGGGGCGGCCCTCCTGCCACGGCGGGAGGCGGCCTTAGCCTTGGCCGCGACCAGGCCCGCGGCGCCCAGCAGGACGGCGGCGCCCCGACCAGCGCCAGCGCCGGGTTTGGCGACGCCCACGCCGAGGGTGAGGGCCGTGGTGGTGGCCGCGGCCGCCGAGGAGGAGAGCACGAGGATCGGGGAGGCCGCGTGCAGGAGGCCGGCCGCCAGGGCCACGGAGAGCCATCGCTTCAGCTGCATCGCGCCTGAGGGGGGGGAGGAAGTCAGTCGCGTCGAAAAAGTCAGCTGATAAAGGATTTTGGAGAATGAGACACCAATGCCATTCGTTTGTTTCGTCAAACTTTCAACGACCAGAATATGATTAAAGCGAATCTGCCATGAAAAAAATGAGTGATTTGAATGCCATTATAAAAGCACGGTCACTTTTCATTCTTCCAGATGATGAGTTTTTACATTTGAGGCTTAAACAGTAGTTGTTTAAACATGAAAAGAAGCTGAAATCCTCAGCCCCGCCCACTCACTTGCACTCTGAAGTCAGTCCTGCGGTTCGGGCGGAGGCCTGGGTCGGGGAAGCTGTGATGCGGAGGGGCAGCCTCGCCTCCTTATATGCGGGCGTCGGCGAAGGGGGCGTGGCTCGGGGAAGAGTGGGCGGTCCTACGGGTCATGCACAAGGTCGCATGCCGCACGCCCGCCCTCAGCTCCGCCCACCTTTCCTCGCCCATGACCTTACTCCTCTTCCTGTAGGAGAGGAGCGCGTCCTTCCTGCAGGACTCGGAAAGGGGCGAGCAAGGTCTATATAAGTACTTGTATAGGCCTTGGCAGCGAGCGCGTGCTTGTGCCCCGATAAGGGTTATCGTCATGATTAGCGACTGTTATCTTATGAATAGTAATCCATTTCCTTTTTCGTAATTACTGCTACTACACACTCCTACCTATTGTAGCAATACCCATCCTAGTAGTATTGGTAGCAGCGTAGGAGGAGGAGGAGTGGTAGTAATAGCAGAAATAATAATGGTAGTAATAGTAGTAGTAGTAATGTAGTAAAGTAGTAATAGTAATAGGTAGAGTAATAGTAATAGTAGTAGAAGTAGTAAATAGCAGTAGTAGTAATGTAGTAATAGTAGTAAGAAGTAGTAATAGCAGTAGTAGTAATGGTAGTAATAGTAGTAGAAGTAGTAGTAGTTGTAGCACTATGAGAGACGTATTTAACGACGATTCTCACTCGAAAAGGCCGGAACACCTGAAAGGCTATCGGAAATTAAATGTTTGTTCTACTCTCATACAAGTCGTGTCCTCTACTTCGGCGTGAGAAGTGATCTCGTCATACCTGTCATGCTTAATTAAAGTGATCTCGTCATAAATGCCTTACTCTGCCATGCTTAATTAAAGTATCTGTCATTACCTGCCATGCTTAATTAAAGTGATCTCGTCATCCTGCCTTAAAGAAGTGATCTCGTCAGCATGCTTAATTAAAGGCTTAAAGGCAGACCCTCAGTGTCTGTTATGCTGCTGGGACATCATACGAGGCTTCTGAAGGCTGAGAACGCCGCTTTACACGTATGAAACATGTTTATCTTCTTGATTAAACTGGATGTGAATAGAATCGGTGTTCGGTTGTCGGGTATTGCCTTTGACGTTAGTTTTCTACGGAGATGTGACTTGTTCTCCTGTTTCCTGAAGGGCTATTTTGAGTTAAGTTTCATTCTTTCTTTCTTTTTTTGTTATTTTTCTTTCTTTCTTTTTTATGACCTATTTCGAGGGCCATTTTGAGTTAAGTTTCATTCTTTCTTTTTTGTTGTTATTTTTCTTTCTTTCTTTCTTTCTTTTTTTATGACCTATTTCGGCCAGTGTTAGAAATGAGGAAAATGTTGATGATTAGTATTGAGAAAATTCGAAAGGGGAGAGAAGGTCGGAGTTAAGTTTCATTCTTCCTTTTTTGTTGTTATTTTTCTTTCTTTTTTTTCTTTCTTTCTTTTTTATGACCCATTGCGGCCAGTGTTAGAAATGAGGAAAATGTTGATGATTAGTATTGAGAAATTTGAAAGGGGAGAGAAGGTCGGTGGCATAGCTAGAGGGGAGGTGATCAAAGAAGAATGTTGGGAATTTACTAAATTGTATGAAGAGATATACCACATTAGATGAATAATTTCCAATTACTTGATAAATGACTTTGGTGCTGAGAGTATACTGAGGGATGACAGTATAAACTTTAGACAGAAAAGATGATTTTGTAGTCACTGTAGACTGTAATATTAAACTACAAAAAGCGCACTTATTTTTTGTAGATTGTATTAATTTTTGTCCACAGATAATATATATTTGTACATTTTTGTAGGTGTGTATCCACCAGGATCTATGCTCCTGGAAAAGGCAGAGGAGAGAGAGAGAGAGAGAAGGTAGGGAAGGCAGGGGAGGAAAGAGAGAGAGAGAGGGAGAGACGGAAAGAGAGAGAGAGAGAGTGGAGGGAGAAACGGAAGGAGAGAGAGAGAGAGAGAGGAGGGAGGAAAGAAAGAAGAGAGAGGAGGAGGGGGAGGGAAGAAAGGCAAGAGAGAGCTAGAGCGAGAGAGAGAGGAGGGAGGGAGGGAAGAAAGGAGAGAGAAGGGGGGGAGGAAGGGAAGGAAGTAGAGAGACAGAGACATAGACTGAGAGAAAATATAATCAGCAACAATATAGGATATAATTCATGAATTTGCAAAGACAGAGCCAAATAATGACGAGGGATAGACCACCTGCCGAGCCCTCCTCTCATCTGTATACAAGATCACGCAATTTCACGTGAAATCTCGTCGTTCTCGATCCCTTTGTTTCTCAGAAACGGTGACGGTCGGGCGATCTGTCTCCGCACTCACTCATTTATCAATTCGTCTTTATGGCTGCGTCTGTTTCGTTGTGGTCGCTAAGTATGTTACATTTGCTTTAGTCCTCTTAAGTCGTTTAAAACATGGCCGGTCTGTGGCCATGATCAAAACGTCTTGATGTTATAGGGTAATTGATTTTAATTGAGGATGCGTTAAAAGGATTTTAGGTCGACTTTAATGGTTAAGGTTTGGAGGATCTGCATCAGTGGGTGAGGCAATGAGGGACAGTGTTTCATATCAAAGTTTATTTCGCAAGTAAAAAAATGGAATGGCGCGCGAGGCCTTTCCTCCCTCGGCGGAGAAAACAGGAAACTAAAACGTTTCCTGAAATCTCGTGTCACGTGACTTTTTATGGTTTTCGGGACTGTTATGGAAGTTTGGATTTTATGATTTTTTCTCAAAGAAAAATGAAATTCATGTGGGCGCGAAGGCCCGGGCGACGGGCGCTAGAGGTGGCTGAGGGCGTTCTGGCGGAGGACGTCCATGGTGTGGGCGGCGTCGTAGGGGCACTTGGCGTAGGTGCGGGCGCAGGCGGAGGCGGACTCGGAGGCTCGGCCGAGGAAGGCGGCCAGCTGGAAGGGCGAGGCGGGGCCGGAGACGCGGTCGTGGGCGGCGAGGGCGGGGCTCCCGAACAGGGCCATGATGAGCGCCTCGTCGGCGGCCAGCTGGGCCTCGGGCGTGGCCGAGAGCTCGCAGACGAGGCGGAGGCCGCAGTTGGAGCGCTGGTCGAGCGATCCGGCGGCGGCGAAGAGGACGTCGAGGGCGTTTTGAGCGTAGACGTCGTCATCGAGGGCGGGGGCGGCCCTCCTGCCACGGCGGGATGCGGCCTTAGCCTTGGCCGCGACCAGGCCCGCGGCGCCCAGCAGGACGGCGGCGCCCCCGACCAGCGCCAGCGCCGGGTTGGCGACGCCCACGCCGAGGGTGAGGGCCGTGGTGGTGGCCGCGGCCGCCGAGGAGGAGAGCACGAGGATCGGGGAGGCCGCGTGCAGGAGGCCGGCCGCCAGGGCCACGGAGAGCCATCGCTTCAGCTGCATCGTGCCTGCAGGAGGGGGGGGAGGGAGAGAAAGAGAGAGAGTGAGTTAGTCGAAAAGGTCAGCTGATAAAGGAATTTGGAGAATGAGACAATGATTGGGGGGGGGGGCATTGCTGTATGAAAAGGCTTTCCATATGATGACAATGATTCGTTTCCTTTAAGATCATCAAGGTATATAAGGACACATGCATATGGTGGAACATAACAGAGAAGGCTTTACACTATGAACCAGTGACACAGTTTGAACCCTTACTTGCACTCTGAAGTAAGATCTGCGATTCAGGGGAAGACCTCGGCCGGAAGAAGGCGTGATGAGGAGAAGGAGTCTGAGGCTGCCTTTTATACGCGTCGGCGAGGGCGTGAGGGCGGGGGCGGCGGAGGGGTGGGGCGAGGGCGTGCGTAAGGGGCGGGGCGTGGGCGGTCAGGAGCAAGGTCACGTGATGGGGGAGTCCATGTCCTTCCGCTTTTGGGTGATAACCTACGCAAAGTGTTTAGGTAAACGTAACTACGTTTGTGTGGCTTGAATATATATATATATATATATATATATATATATATATATATATATATATTATATATATACATATATATATATATACATATATATACATATATATACATATATATATATATATATATATATATATATATATAATATATATATATATATATATATATATATATATATATATATATATATATATATATATATTATATATATATATATATATATATATATGTGTGTGTGTGTGTGTGTGTGTGTGTGTGTGTGTGTGTGTGTATGTGTGTGTATGTATATGTGTGTGTGTGTGTATGTATGTATATGTGTATGTATATGTATATATGTATGTATATATGTATGTATATATCATATATTATATATCATATATAATTGAAGCAGAAAAAAGAAAGAAACAAACAAACACCAAATAATAATCCTATGAAAAAACAAGAATATAATTGAAGCAGAAAAAAACATGACGCAGCAAAGAGCCGGATTAATGAAGCTTAAGAG
>NW_020871994.1:289335-299335 GCF_003789085.1 Penaeus vannamei
TGTAGTTGTAGTCTCAGTGGTTGTGGTGGTTTTAGTTGTAGGCTCAGGGTTTGTGGTGGTTGTAGTTGTAGGCTCAAGGGTTGTGGTGGTTGTAGTTGTAGGCTCAGGGGTTGTGGTAGTTGTAGTTGTAGGCTCAAGGGTTGTGGTGGTTGTGGTTGTAGGCTCAGGGGTTGTGGTAGTTGTAGTTGTAGGCTCAGGGGTTGTGGTTGTAGTTGTAAGCTCAAGGGTTGTGGTGGTTGTGTTTGTAAGCTCAGGGGTTATGGTGGTTGTAATTGTAGGGGTTGAAGTTGTAGGATCAGAGGCTGTAGTAGTAGGTTCAGTAGTTTTGGTGGTTGTAGGCTCTGGAGTTTGGGTGGTTGTAGTTGTAGGCTCTGGGGTTGTGGTAGATGCAGGCTCAATTGTTGTAGTTGTAGGGTCAGTGGTTGTGGTGGTTGTAGTTGTAGGCTCAGGGGTTGTGGTGGCTGTAGGCCCAATGGCTGTAGTTGTAGGTTCTGGGGTTGTGGTAGATGTAGGCTCTGGGGCTGTGGTAGATGTAGGCTCTGGGGTTGTGGTAGATGTAGGCTGTGGGGCTGTAGTAGATGTAGGCTCTGGGCTTGTGGTAGATGTAGGCTCAGTGGTTGTAGTTGTAGGCTTAGAGGTTGTAGTAGTAGGTTCAGTGGTTATGGTGGTTGTAGGATCTGTGGTTGTTGTTGTAGGCTCAGGGGTTGTGGTGGTTGTAGTTGTAGGCTCTGGGGTTGTGGTAGATATAGGCTCAGGGGATGTAGTTGTAGGCTCAGGGGTTGTAGTTGTTGGCTCTCAGGGTTGTGTGGTTTCAGGGGTTTGTGGTGGTTAGGCTTGTGGTGAGGCTGTCGGTAGTAGGCTCAGGTTGTGGTATAGTTGTAGGTCAGGGTTGTGGTTGTATTTGTAGACTCAGTGGTTGTAGTTGTAGATGTCAGGGTTGCGGTGGTTGAAGTAGTAGGTCTCAGGGGTTTGTGGGTGGTTGTAGTTGTAGGTCAGGGGTTGTTTTCAGTAGTAGGTTCAGTGGTTGTAGTTGTAGGCTCAGGTGTTGTATAGGTTCAGTGGTTTAGTTGTTCAGGCGGTTCAGGTAGGTGTGGTGGTTGTAGGCCGGGTTGGTGGTTGTAGTTGTAGGTTCTGGGGTTGTGTGTGATTCAGTGGTTGTAGTTGTAGGCTCAGGGGTTGTGGTGGTTGTAGGGGTGTAGTGGTTGTAGTAGTAGGCTCTAGGGTTGTGATTGCTCAGTGGTTGTGGTCGTACGATCAGTAGTTAGTAGTAGCGGGGGTGTGGTGGTTGTAGGTTCAGTGGTTGTAGTTGGAGGCTGTGGGGCTGTGGTGGTTGTAAGTTCAGTGGTTGTAGATGTAGGCTCAGGGGTTGTGGTAGTTGTAGGCTCAAGGTTTGTGGTGGTTGTATGCTCAGTGGTTATGGTGGTTGTAGTTGTAGGCTCAGGGGTTGTGGTTGTAGGCTCATGGGTTGTGGTGGTTGTTAGCTCAGGGGTTGTGGTTGTAGGCTCAGGGGTTGTGGTGGTTGTAGGTTCAGGGGTTGTGGTGGTTGTAGGCTCAGGGGTTGTGGTGGTTGTAGGCTCTGGGGTTGTGGATGTAGATTCAGTGGTTGTAGTTGTAGGCTCAGGGGTTGTGGTGGTTGTAGGCTCAGGGGTTGTAGTGGTTGTAGTAGTAGGCTCTAGGGTTGTGATTGTAAGCTCAGTGGTTGTGGTCGTACGATCAGTAGTTCTAGTAGTAGGCTCTGGGGGTGTGGTGGTTGTAGATTCAGTGGTTGTAGTTGGAGGTTGTGGGGCTGTGGTGGTTGTAAGTTCAGTGGTTGTAGATGTAGGCTCAGGGGTTGTGGTAGTTGTAGGCTCAAGGTTTGTGGTGGTTGTATGCTCAGTGGTTATGGTGGTTGTAGTTGTAGGCTCAGGGGTTGTGGTTGTAGGCTCATGGGTTGTGGTGGTTGTTAGCTCAGGGGTTGTGGTTGTAGGCTCAGGGGTTGTGGTGGTTGTAGGTTCAGGGGTTGTGGTGGTTGTAGGCTCAGGGTGTGGTTGGTTGTAGGCTCAGAGGTTGTGGTGGCTGTAGGCTCAGGGGTTGTGGTGGTTGTAGGCTCAGAGGCTGTGGTGGTTGTAGTAGTAGGCTCTGGGATTGTGGTTGCAAGCTCAGTGGTTGTAGTTGTAGGATCAGTGGTTATAGTAGTAGGCTCAGGGGTTGTGGTGGTTGTAGGTTCAGTGGTTGAGGCGGTGGTTTTAGTTGTAGGTTCAGTGGTTGTAGTTGTAGGCTCTGGGGCTGTGGTGGTTGTAAGTTCAGTAGTTGTAGATGTAGGCTCAGGGGTTGTAGTTGTAGTTGTAGGTTCAAGGGTTGTGGTAGTTGTAGTTGTAGGTTCAGTGGTGGTTGTAGTTGTAGGCTCAGGGGTTGTGATTGTAGGCTCAGGGGTTGTGGTGGTTGTTAGCTCAGGGGTTGTGGTGGTTGTGGTTGTAGGCTCAGTTGTGGTGGTTGTAGGCTCAGTGGTTGTAGTGGTTGTAGTAGTAGGCTCTGGGGTTGTGATTGTAAGCTCAGTGGTTGTAGTTGTAGGCTCAGGGGTTGTGGTGGTTGTAGGCTCAGGGGTTGTGGTGGTTGTAGGCTCAGGGGTTGTGGTCGTAGTGGATCCGGGGGCGGTAGGCGGCAGCGTGGAGTCGTCAGTCAGGATTTCCACGTACTCGAAGCCAACGGCTGCTCCAGCCTGTTTTCCAGTTCCACAGAATTCAATTTTCAGCTGTTGTTGCTAAAAGTAAATTTATAATTAGGCAACACATCAGGACAAATATATGTATGTATGTATGTATGTATGTATATATATATATATATATATATATATATATATATATATATATATATATAATATATATATAATAATATATAATAATATAATAATAATATAATAATAATAATAATAATAATAATAATTTTAATAATAATAATAATAAAACGGACATCATGATAATGCTAACAAATGCATTATTGAAAATGATTTGTAGTAATAGTAGTGGTGTTAGTGTTATTGATTATTATCCTCATTATTATTAGTTGTGGTTATAGTAGTAACAGTGATTGTAATAATAATGCTAAAAAATAGTAATAACAGTTGAAATAGTAGTAGTAGTGGTAATGACAGTAGCATTAATAATTACAATAATTATAACAGTAACGATAATGATAACTATCATAGTAATAGTAGTCAAAGTAGAAGCAATAGAAGTAATGGTGATGATAATACTACTGATACGATAGTAATAATAAATAACAAATAACAATAACGATAAAATAATAACAATAACAAAAATAACACCATAACTATGGTTGCGGCATTACCATAAAATAATTTAGAAACTGATCACAAACAATATTTGAAATTCATAATTTACGACGAGCTACAGAATTAAACACATTCATTCTTTGCATTATCTCTGTTAATTAGTTTATATTCCCATGCAGTACTTCAAAACAGTTTCGATGATATAGTAATTAATGATGCCTTTTCAAAGCATTACATTCCATACTGATCCTAGACATTTCATCCTTGCTTGCAAAAATAGCCCAGCGAAATGCCGGTCTCCATAACTGAAGTTGTAAAAATTATATGAGCTTGTCAAGAATAAGAAAGGCCTACTGGAAAACGGTTTTGGTCTAGACATAATTCACAAGAGGACTTCCTTGTGATATCCCGAAAGCCCTGACACATTGTATCACTGTCGCTACAAAACACAATATCATCGAACCGTACTGACATACAAAGTTTTGAAGAAAAAAAATCTTATTTTTCTTATTTTCACACAAAAAGGTCAACAGAAAATCATGAAAATACTCAATACGATGGTACAATATTTAATTAAAAGTAAAACACTGTGGAAGCTTCAGATAAAATGGGAAAAGACCTGACAACTCTGCATATTCTTTATACATACCACTCTTCGCTTCACAAGGCTGTGGTAACTTTTGAATTTATTTCCAGATTCAGTCATAAAATTTTTATTGTTATTACATATATTACTCTTCGCATGAAGAGTGGAAGTTACATAAAGGTTTGAATCCTATTATCGTAGCCACCGTGAGTGATATACGTGTCCGAATCAGACAATTGGATAATTCAAATGATCACAGACATTTGCTTGCCTTATTGATCGAATTATGTAAACAATTTAAGGTACACACCCTTTTCTTTGAATTCTTTAAGCCTGTATTATAGAGGTACAGAATGATTTTGAAAACATTCGTCCAACCGAAGTGAACTGTATGTCAAATGACTCAGACATGGAAATTCTTACCATGTTCCAGATTGAAGTCAATCCTGATTGACCAAATTTCACATTTATATTAATAAATATGTATTTAATTTAGTGCTAAAAAGGCACAAAAATAAAATCCCATGTGACTATGTGAAATGAAAAAAAAAATGTCGCGCTTTGATTGGCTGGTGGGTATCAAAATATCAGGCCCACACTTTGATAGAAGCTGAGAAATGTTTCAACAGGCTCCAGTTATGCGGCGTATAAGACAAACATGTATGAAATTGTTGGGGGCTTCGGAATGGCTATAATAAAGGCTTATAATAATGGTGATAATGGTAATAATGAGGATGATAACAATGATAATATTAATCATTATAATAAGGATAATAAAGATAAAACAGCAACCAAACAATAATAACAGTAATGATAATAATGATAATAATAATAAGAACTAATAATGATAATGATAATAATAATTATTAAGATGGCAATATTGATAATAATTAAAACAGCTGCCAGCCAATAATAACAATAATAATAATTATTATAATAAGAATAAGAATAAGAACAACAACAATATCAACAATGAAAATAATGGTAATGGTAATGATAATAATAATAATAATAATAATTAAAATGACAATATTGATAATAATAGCGGAAAGAATAATATGATATCGATGACGATAATAAGGACCACCAAATGAAAAAGCTATAGCAAATTTTTTTTCAGAACTTGCTCCAAGGTACCAGAATGGAAGGTCCTTTCTTGTTTTTTTTTTCGCTTTGTCTCATCCATTAATCTTTTTAATTTTTCACATTATCTCTCTTTTCTTTCTCTCCCATATATATCACTTATTCATCCATTCGGTGACTTTCTCGTTCTCTCTCTTCCTGAGCCTTAAGCATCCGTAACTTCCCTGTCTTCTGGTGGATCATCAGAATTTTGTTTCAAACGGATAGGATTCCACTCTCACTTACTGTTGTACCTCAGCACATGTTACATATCTCCCGTCGACTGTAAAGCAAACTCCGTTCAAAAGCATAGCTATTAAAACTTCATTTGATTCTACCTCAGAAAGAACAACAGCTGCAGACAATTATTAAGGTTTTCCACATTTTCTGGTATTCCCATTTGGTCCAAAGGCTGGGAGCTCTTCAACGGCGATTTTCGCCAAAGATAATTATCAGACAATTAATTTGTTGGCAATTATCGACATTAAACAAAATAATCGGGCAGGCTGGTCACTCACAAAACTTGTTTGGTTGGCAAAAAGTGGTACTATGACTGGTACTATTAATTATTTTTTCTGTATTATAAGACAAAAGGGTTTATATATAAATACAGTCAAATATGTAACAAATATATAGAATAGGCATGAAAAAATATAACAAATACATTGACACAATCTCAGTTCAGCTGTACAATGCAGATTTATGGCATCAACTTTTTTTTTTCTTTAGAAATTAAGATTGCCATTCTCGTAGCAGTACTGCATGTATGTTTATTCCCATTATCTATATGCAATATTGCCATTATTTCCATTATCTATATGCAATATTGCCATTATTTCCATTATCTATATGCAATATTACCATTAATCATTTGGTAGATTACTATGCATCACCCTTGTTTGCTGTAATTCTATTCAAAAATTCTTCTTTAGCGCAAAGAAGTGAAAATGGAGAGTAATTTAAATGATATCAATAATGATTGAAACATATAACATTAATGATTAGAAGAGAACAAGAGTATAATATATATTGAGGAATTACTTTCAGGTTGACCCGATACGTTGGCAGGAGGATTACTTCCTTTTCTACCCGACAGGCTATGAGGGGAATAGCGACCGCCATGTTGTGGTTGGAGAGCAAGGGAATCCTTCCCTGACGTGCATACGGTCTATCGGCAAAGACCTTGAGAACCATGTAGATATTGGGTCCTATGACCTGCCATTAACTTGGACCTGCTGACCTGTAGGTGGCAGAGGTGACACGCTGTCTGACTACCCAATGTTTGATCTCCATACTCCATGCTAGGTGGCGGCATGGGACATGTACTCGTCATGGCAGGATGATCTGTTGCCATCAACAGCAGGTGATCTCCCTCAAATGAGGAGAGCTAGCAGCGTCAGAATTAATGAGGATGGTCGCAATCACGATCCCCACATCGATGGGTCGTCACAGCTATCTCCAGCATTCAGTCTTTAGGAGACCGTTTATAGTGGTGTTGAAATTGTCACATTCACCCTCTGTCACCAAGGGGATTCATCTCGGCCTGCTGCTAGATGAAAGCCTAGTCAATCTTAATTGCTAGCCCAAACCATGACTCTCTAGGTTGTAATGCAGATCCCCTTTGCTGATTCAAAGGTGCTGACCTTGATTAGACATATGGTCCTGCAACTGTGCCCCATAATCGAATGTAAGGACTTTTTTCAAAAGCCTCAAGCAAAATCCATATTAGGACCTATTATTTTCAGCAACCATTTTGTGATATGATCTGCCATTCGAAACTACCTGTCAGCGATTTACCAACTTGCTGGTCACAGGGGAGAACCAAACCATTGCATTTGCGCTTGATTTCTGCAACAAACACGGTCTATGGTTGACCGTGCGGCCCTCTTCATACGTTATTTGTCATCTGCTATAAAAATGGAGGCTCAATGATTACTAAAACGGCGTATGTGGGCTCGTCCGTGGGTACAGAGAAGAAATAGAAGTATATACCATAATCTGCAGCAAGAACTTCGCTTGGAGGCAGGATATAGGCAAGCTCCTATGAGGAACTTAGAAGACCCGCGCATATTAACAATGATGACGTTACGGCCACTCTCCAATGAATTTCTGTGTAAAGATGGTAAGCACGCTTATGAGATATGTTACAAACTACAACTATTTAAAACACATATTAATTGAAATTTATATGATTATCATAATTTGTGCAATTAAGTATTCTAAGCAGACTAGACTCTCTTGCCATGTCCGATTCGCCGATTCCAAACGATACATATAGTCCGCTTCTACATCAGTAATGATAATATTAACAAAAACAATAATAGTAATAATGATGATGACGATTATAATAATAATGATAAAAATGATAATAAGCATAATGATAATACCACTAAGAGTAAGTACAACAATAATAATAATGAAATGAAAAAGGATAATAATTATATTAATAATGATAACGATAATATCAATATTTATGATAGTGATAATAACGATAGCACCCATAATGATAATCATAATAAAAACAACAGCCACAATCAGAATGATAATAATAGTAGTAGTAAAAATGATTATGATAAAAATAAGAAATAATAATGATAATGAAAGTAATAATAAAAATCATAATAATATAAATAAAGGTGATCATGATGATAGTAGTTATAACATTAATGATAATAATGATAACTATTGATAATAATGATAATAGTAATGATAGTATTTATGATAATAATTGCAATAATATTAATTACAATGATGATAATGATCATAATAATGATAATATTGATAATAATAATAATAGTAATTATAATGATAATGATAAGGATTATGATAAAAATATTAAAGATAATAATAATAATCAAAATTATATTGACAATAACAATGATACTAATGGCAACAATATTATCAATGAATAAAAAGCTAGGATACTAGAGAAAAAATAATATTAACTAAAATAAAGAGGTAATAATGGCATTAATAATCATACTATTGCTAGTAATAATTGTAGTAGTAAAATAATGATAATGATAATAATGATCACAAAATAATGATACTTATTTTAACAATTATAACAACAATAATAATCATAATGATATCGATAATGATAATAACAACAATAATGATGGTAATAGTGATAATAATTATAGCAATAATAAGAATATTAATAATGATGGTAATAATAATGATAATAATGACAAAAATAAAGGATAATGAATATAACAATGAAAATACTGATAATATTATTAATGATGATGATGATAATAATGATACTACTACTACTACTACTACCACTACTACTACTAATAATAATAATATCAGCTATAATAATGATAATAAACATGATAATAATAATAATGGTAAGAATAATAGGGATAATAATAACAAATAATAAAAATGATAATGATAATAAGGATAATAATAACAATAATACTACTAATAATAATGATAATAATGATGATAATAATAATAGTAATAATAGTGCATAATGATAAGAATAATGATAATAATGGTAATGATCACGATACTCTCTCAAACCACATAAATAACAATGATAATGATAATAATGATATTCCTCTGAATAAACTAAATAATAGTAACATTATGATAAAACAATAGTAGCAAGAACATCAATAACAATAATAATAAAGATAATAAGGACAATAACGATGATGATGATTATAATAAACATGATAACGATACTGTTAAAAACAATAAAGATCATAATGATGATAATGAGAATAGATGATGATATTAACAGTATTAGTAGAATAATGAAAAAAGTAGAAATAATAATGATGAGAATGATAATGATCATAATGGCAATAATGATAACAACAACAATAGTGATAATAATGATAATGATAACAATAACAACAACATTGAAAATTACATTGATGATGATACTACTAATTATAGGAATCACAAAAAGGATAGTGATAATAACAACAATGATAATAATAATGCTAATAATAGTAATAATAATGATAAGGATAATAATGAAAAAATAATAATAATGATGATAATGATAATGATAATAACAACGTTGATAATGATGAAAGTGATAATAATAACAATAATGATGATGGTATTAACCATGATAATAGTAATAACGATAATACTACTAATGTAAGTAAAATAGTACTACTAAAGGCCCTATCACACGCACTTTTCCCGTCATTTTCTGGGGTTCCGTCTGAATTCGAGGTTTTCCGCAAGGGTCGCCTACAAACGGAACGCCTCCCAGACCAAGACGGTCAGGACCGTTTCCGTCTGACTAATTTCCGTGTTCATCGTGCTATAAATTAGAGAGGATGAGTGAATGTAAACATAAACTAATATTTTAGAATATTCATATATACAATATACATCATCATATTTCTTTAAACTAACGTAATATGTATGAGAATGTTCGTGTGATTCCCAGGACCTCACTCCGATAGCGTCATGTTTGTTTACATGATTTTGTATACGGAGTTCATTCGGAAACGCAAAAAAAAAAAAAAAAAAAAAAAAATGACGGAAAAAGTGCTAGTGTGATAGGGCCTTAATAAAGGTAATAATAGTAATGATTATAATTATGATGATAACTACACTAATAACGATAATTATAATGATAATAATAATAACAACAACAATAATAACAAAATAAACACAATAATGATAATAACAACAACAATAACTACAAAAATAATGATACTGGTAATGATGGTGAATATTATTATTACTATTATTATTATTTGTTTTTAATATTATCATTATTATTAGTAGTACCATTATTATTATCGTTATTATTATAATTAATGATAATGATATTGATGATAATAATAATGACAGTAATAATGATAAACAAAATCATATTTGATATCAATGATAATGATAATAACAAAAACAATCAATAATGGCATTGATAGTAATTGTAACCTTAACCCACTTTACCAGCATCTGCTCCCTCCCACTTCCATCCTTTTCCTCGTTAAACTCCCCGAACTCTCGCTTCCTTACTCCTTTTCCTCCCTCTTCCATCC
>NW_020871994.1:311835-314335 GCF_003789085.1 Penaeus vannamei
TGTTGTAGGTTTTTATGTCATTTTATAGGACTGTGACTCTACCTTCGGTGATGTCCAGCTAGAAGACCAGTTGAAGTTACATCGGATGAAATTTCCGCCGTGATCATGTTAGGGACGGGTCTAGGGAGGCTTCTGGTGGGGGGGCACAGGGGGTAACAACAATAAATCTGAGGTCCGCCCAAAAGTAACAAAAATTAAGGCTGTCCACTTCAATATTTATATTGTACAGTTACACATTTATGTTTTCTTGCTGTATATTATATATTGATATATATTAATATATATCAACATATAAATATCATATAATATATAAAGGGTTAATGACCATTGAGGGGGACGGGCACACGGAGATTGTGGGCAATCAGATTGCCCGCAGTGGTTGATGTTCGGTCTGCCATATCATATCAGTTCATTCCAGGATGTTTTCACCAATTTTCATGTTTGATTTATTTGAACATGAGGAAATATCTCAATATTGTTTAAAAAAAATAATTTACAGCAAACAATCTGTAGTCCTGCAAAATAACAAAAATACAACCTCCGGCATAAAAACAAATCCAAAGTGACGTCACCATCCATCGGTCGTCTTCCGTTTAGCAGACGAATTTCCGTAGAATTCCAGCCTTGTGTGTGAAAAGCTTGTTTGTTCACCCGGAACTTGAGTAGATTACAGAAAGAGTAACTATCTAGAAAATGAATAACACGAATTCGTAGATTTTATATTTTTTATACCAATGAATATTCATAAATTCCTGAATACCTATTTCGCTGCTAATTCCATGCAACTTGGACAAATATATAGAATTGTTAGAAAAAAAATGTTCCTCCCATCAGCACGCTGCAATGCCCTGGCCATCCCCAGATGTAATTACATTCGTGCCGGATAACTGCCCTTTGCACAAGTTTAGGTCAGCTACATAGTGGTTACATAACTAAACCCACCTGGAGGTTCTACGATGGTCAGGCAAAACATGTGGCTCAAACCCGATGAAAAATGTATGGATGAATATTGTCAATGTTAGGGATACGGCTTATGCAAGAAGATCCGAACAGCCAATAGACCATGCGGAGGGAATGTTGCAAAGGAATCGACATGATTTTGAGTAACGATTCATATTTCTTATTATCAACATGTATTTGTCTTCCTTTTCTACAGTCATGGTTTTTCTTTGGAGAAAAAATAACCATGATAAAAAATACATAAAAAAAAAATAAACATACTTAAATAGACGTTTCAGAGAAATCCATACTAAGTAAAGAAAAGAAGAGAACACACACACACACACACACACATATATATTAGTTGTCAACTACATGTTATGGTATTTTGCGCAAGCAGGGGTTCAAAATGTGTATGGAATATAAAACTAAAGCTTCTATATCAAGTGTTAAACAAGTCCAGTTCCTTCACACGTTGCATGTATTGTACACACATCAAATAGGAATCCAACCACGGTTTTGCGTCCTGTTAATATTCTAAAATGTATCCGTGTTTGTATTATTGTGTTAGTTCACATTTATATCAAGATAGTGTATAAGAACTTTTGTGATCAAGGACAAGTATGTCAATTTTATCTACACTTACCCATATACTGTAAACAGACGTGTATTGACAAAAAATAAGATCCAACAAGTTTACTGGAATATAATTCTGCAACTGTACAGACACACACAAACACACACATTTATGTATATACATACACACACACACATATATATGTAAGTATGTATATATGTGAATATATATATATATATATATTATATATATATATATATATAATATATTATATATATATATATATATAGTATATATTATATATATATATATTATATATTATATATATATTTAGTTATTTATTTATTTACGTAGATATAGATATGCAATATATATAGATATATATACAATGTATATATGTATACATGCACATATATACATGTACTCGTATGTACACATTCATATATATATATATATATATATATATATAATATATATATATATATTATATATATATATATATATATTATATATATATATATGTATATATATATATATATATATATATATATATATATAATATACATATTACAATTTAGTATATTTCCAACTGGTACACCCGTATGATACGTGGACTGACCTTTTTACTGGCAATACAAGCGTAGTATCCAGTATTTTGTGAATGGAATGCTCTTGTTAATATGGAATTCTGTAATTGTTACCTGCTATTTCGCAAATATATTCATTGGTAACTGTTATCAGCCATTAGAATTTCGTTTAAAAAATTGGAAACAGTACAAAGCTTTGCCTAATACCCATATCATTACTTGAATATGTTTTCCTTAAAAAAAGAACAATTGGAAATGGTATAACTAGAAACTTTAGCACAGACGAAAGTCAAACATCGATGACAATATTTAATCTTATACTATTTTTAAACCAAAAATATGGGTGCCAAACTATATAAGAAAAAGTTTTCGTTAAATTTACATATGTAAAATGCAA
>NW_020871994.1:316835-326835 GCF_003789085.1 Penaeus vannamei
ATTAGGGAGTCATCTTTATCAGGGTACAGGACATCATCAATTGTAGCTCTGTTTACTTTGAATGGTATAATTTGGTTACACTGTGCCCTGTATTGCATCAGCATTGCGATATTACTTACTATATAAGATACAGGACCTACTTCTTTAATTATTCTTAGAGGACCAAACCATCTGGATGCCTGATTTGTACTATGACCTGGTGGTCTCTTACGCAACATCAACGTACTTTCCGTCAAATCTGGGATCGCCTTGGTTCTCTTATCTATCTATGTCTTCCATATTTTCTTCCCTTACCGTTTGGGTATCTGTCACCGCAGCGTCGCGAGCGGCAATTAAATCGAGCAGACGTTTCACGATCTCAACATCGCGAGTATAGTGATTAGTCATGCCGATGGGAAAGGTATAATTCTGGCCCATGAGAAGAGAAAGGATCTGATAATTTACTGACCAATGGAATGCAGTGTTCAAAGTGAGACGCATATAATCTAAGACATTATTCCAGGGTGTTAGGGGAATTTTCACATACCGCTGTTGACAGTTCATAATTACGTGGTTACACCTTTCCACAATACCGTTACATGCCGGATTATAAGGGGCTATATAACTAGCTTTTGTACCCATCAGATTACAAACCTTCCTAAAATATTTGCCGATGAATTCTGTCCCATTATCGGATATCAGTGTCTGGCGGGTCAAAGAGAATCGTAATATTACTTACAAGAGCATCCGTGATGGTGTGAGCACCTCTACCAGGCAACAGGACCAACTGGTCAAAGGTATTACTGTCCACTGTCTCCAATTCATGCTGACGGAAGCCTAAAAAGGTAGACAGACACCCTTTCAAACGGCTGCATTGCGTGGCATCGCGGCGAGAGGTGCACGTCCCCTCAGCACAGCTTGATGTCTTTAACACGTCGGACAACTATGCACGTACCTCCTACAAAATGACAAGGAATTAGGAACCAGCAAAAATCTTTAAGATACTAGAAAGTGCGGAATACACTGGAATGACCTGTCTTTGAGCTTGAAGTTGTCTAAAGAAGCATGGATCTCATCTTCCTCCAGATAGGATCTTGTAAATGCATGACTCGAAACTGCTCGGGATCTATGGCGAATAAATCTATATAGGCAGCAGTTTAGACAGCTAGTCATGTGCTTGATGTGCGGCACCTGGCTTGTATATATCCTTGCAATTGTACGAGGCTATCTCATGACGTGAACATTTTTGCTGAGCGTGTAGGCCACTTTAATAGGTATGTTAACGGACGGTGATCTGCAATCACTAAAAGACAATAGAGGACATCCAAGGTGATGTCGATAACTATTGACTTACCCTCGAGCATCTTCCTGCGCTCTTCCTTGATCACCCGTTCATCGCACTGTGGGTCTCCACTGGCGTGTAACTGTGGGCGTGGTATCACCCGTGGGAATATAATTATCGGGAACGACCCCCACGTCACTTCTTCAACCGATCATAGCCTTACGAGAGAGTAGCACTGACACGTTTCACCGTTGAGCGGGAGGCTGGTGATCTTATGAAGGTAAGGTGACAGGAGAATCCGGAAGTTGCCCGCCATTTACCTCGTCTACAGTAGAAACGTGAGCAAATTTCTGTCCATAAGTGTCACTGGTAAGTGTTCGTCCTCGAGACGGAAGTAAGACCTGGTAGGTGTACGACGATGACGAGTTAGAATGAAAACCGTCTTAAGATATTGCAGCCTAGCAAGGCATCCCTGGAAACAGACATGAACCTTTCACGATAAATCTATGGACTGTACGCAGACGTGACGATTACTAACGTTCAGGTCCCTTTCCTCTAGTGTGTCCAACAATGAGGACGTGTCCTTCGCTCACGAAACGTGCCGATAATGGACCTCATGAATGAACCTATTTTGAGGGATGTAGCATTACCATTGTCAATGAAACATTGCAAATCCTTTCCACCATTATGCAAGATTACCTGGCTGGTGGCCAGGACTTGCTTCTAGTATGGATAGTCAAACCTACGGTGGTCGAGGCGACTACAATGCCAACATATGCAATTTACCGTCAGATGCCCCGACGCCCAGAGATAATACCTCCAGACTAATCTCTTCTGTTGCTGTCGGCGTCATCGGCTGTAACGAACTCGAGGCGATGTCACATCTAACACCACGCGAGAGCGTCGCAGCTCGGACGAGCCGCGAAATAGCGTCCCGATCGACCTTAACCTAATTTGTGGGGGACTGTTTGGACGACTATTAGCGAAGTCAGAATTGACGTTCACACGACTACAACCGTGATCAAGGACGACCGTGTCGTCACTACTGACAATGTTCTCTTTATTTAAGTCACCTTGGCTAATACTTCCCATGCTAACACGAGTCGTGGCTTCCAGAAGGCATGATACGCTATTGGTTTAACAGTTCACGATTTCTTTCATCATATGCATCATTCATCCCTTCCCGTGCTTCATTCATAACTGCAACTCTCTCATACTCATTTGCGTTTCTTTCAACCTTTCAAGCACAAGCTCTTTTAGTCCTCCTGCGGCACCAAGTGGTTCAGAACCACTGCCTTTATCCATTAGCTCTCTCGTGCATCATGTGCGCACGACGCACCACACGCACCCACATCATTAACAAACCATACTTTTCTGGCGGATCCTGCCGGACCGTCATTAGAAGTACCTCTTTCGTCGCTGCCACTCTACTTAAGGTTCAATAATTAGTGAATTAATTAAGCATCACTATAGCCCACCATGCAGGTAGGATTATTTCTAGCTGCTTTAGTAACTCCCAATATCCAGTAACATATAGGCTTACTGTGATATTACTCAATCTCTGAATTTCATTATCATATGCTTTATATATGACAAGTTCTTGCTGCCACAACGAGATATTTATTGTCTCGAACGACCAGGGAGTCTGGCATTGTGCTCTCTGGAGGCTTCAGTAGTATCAGGGGGATTTGACAAACTCAACCGTCGGACCTTTCAAGCACACGCACATATAGTCATTTAATAAGCAAGCAATTTACTGTACGACAACAAATACTGACGTGTCAACAATGATACATAAAATCAGATAAGATAAGAATACAAGAAACCTACCTTCACGAACACGGTAAAGTTAGAGACATTAAAGGTAAAACATTTAACACGTCGACTTTAAGCAGTGAACAAACGTGTCACCGCCAACGGTAAACACACAACCAACGCAGAACGCTAAACACCTAACACATGGCACTAAAATATGTAACATAACGTGGCGCGTGGTAGGGCGTTTCATTAATACCCACTGTTTTATCTTATTTATGTTTCTTTGGTATTTCCTTAAAAAAAGGACTGGCATAGCCAATATGGCTGGCAGAGGCTCTGTAATAAGGATAAAATAAATCTTAAATGAAGGCAAAATACTAAAATTAGCCAAAATCAATACTCTAATTAACGTTATATAAACGGAGGAAAAAGGTATGGCACTGGCAGAGTCTCAGACAATATTTTAATGACGAGACCGCGATGGCAAAATGAATTATAGCCTTAGTATTGCCCTATTTTACTAGAGCATTTAACGTTTATATTATAACAAACAAAGAAAATCACTCAGTAATACGCACGTACCTTGCATAAAAAGGACTAAAAACGTAATTGCAATAATAATATCAAGTAAAAGCAATCTAAACAAAAGATAAAAATACTATAACATCATGCATAAAATAACAAAAGAATCAGAGTTAAAATATTCATAAACAGAAAACTAGCAAAAATACAAAAAATAAAAAGCCAAGACTGACATTATGCAAGGCTTTCAATACAAGGATCCATGCGCAGGACGGCACACAAATCTGGGCGGTCGCTGCCATCTTGTAGGGTACTCATCTTAAGATGTAAGAGGAGTCACTACACCGTTACTGATACTGTATATTAGGCCGTACTTAAGCTGACCTTTCAGGCCTTTTCGAATCCATTTCACAAAAGCAGGAGTCATCTATACTAAACTTTCCCGTACTTTTGATAAAACTAAACACGTGCACGGGTCTATAAATCTAAATGTAGTTCATTATCTTATTCTGATGACATGTTTGTATGAAAACGTTGGCTAGGCATCTTGAAATGTGGAATTATTCATTATCGTTCATATTTTTTGGAGAAACTAAATTTATGTTTGTAAAATAAAATGAAATTGTAAATCACTGACAATATCTATTATCATCATTATCAGATAATGATATTAAATAAGATAAAGGTACCAGTGATGATGATGATGAGGATGATGATGTCGAAGATAATCTTAATACTAACAATAATGATGATGATTATGATAATAAAAGAATTATAATGATAATAATGATAACAACAACAATATTAAGTAGTGATAATAAAAAAGATGATGATAACATTGATGATAATCATAGTTACAATAATGATCATGACAGAGATGATAATAACAAAATGACAATAACAATAAGGATAATAATAATAATGAATTTTAAAAGATAATAATGATATTAATTGATAATAAAAATAAGACTAATAAGAAGACTGGTATGACTGGTGTACCGAAGATGACGGTGGGAGTGATAATGATGGGGATAAGGATGATGGTGATCTCAAAAAATAAGAACAGTAATGATAATGATGTTGATTACGATGGTAGTAAAGATAAATGATAACAATAACAACAATGTTGCAACAAGAGCTACTACTGATAGTTGTAATACTAATGTCAATCAGGATGATAACAATGATAATAAATAACAATGGTGATGATCATAGGGACAGAATAATACCAATAATAATAACAATCACTGGTGATGATTTTAATGCTAATAATAATGGCAAGATTAATAATGATGATAAAGAAACGGACTATGAGACTGGGCACTATAACAGTAATCCCCTACGGCGCTCTATCAACTGGTGTCGGCGTATAGTGTAATAATCACTTGTAATACTAGTAATAATTACTAGCCTCACCAACATCGTAACTCTATTGATTTTTGTTTCCCTCCCATTTCCTCTCTTCTTCCAGTTTGTTACTTCCAGTTACTAAGGTTCCTGGTCAGATGCTCTGCAATTAGCTTCTGGCTCTACCGTGATGTCAGTCAGCCCTTCTGCGTTGTCATATTTCTGCAGCATTTATCCTTACTGAATATTTCTGTTTACTTTTAATGTGTCGACAAAGTAATCTGTATTCTTTGCGAACTAGAATTGATATAAAAAGGTTTGTCAATATTTCCGAAAAAATGGAAATTATAAACAGCTTTATGTTTCAGCTTCCATTTTGATAATCCATCCAGTGCCTCCAGTTCCTTCGCTAGAGTTACAATTCCATCATCAGCAAAGACGTCGATTTGCGATGTTGTAGTGAATGCAACCTTGCTTGCCAATGACGGAGTGACCCTGAAGGAGTCAACTACCGCTCTACTGTTATTCACAATGGGGCTTTTCGTGTCGGAGCGGGCCGAGCGGTAAGAATCCTCCGAAGGCACGGTGGGCCTGGGATAAATGTGGCCGTAAAATGAAGTAAAAGTTAAAATTAAAAACTAAAAGAAACAGTTAAATCCAAACCATAAAACAACTAAAAGCTTAAATATTAAAAAGTAATAAAACACTTAAAACCGAAAGCCATCCCCAAGGGTGCTTAACAGTGGGCTTCCCTGTTTTCTTTCATTAGTTAAATTTTCTGTGTACTTGCGATACAATGAAATAGAATGAAATAACGGATGATAAAAAGGAGCCTGGGCACAACTCCTTACTAAAATAAAAAGGTGCATAAAAAAAAAACTAAAAAAAAAATGTTTTTAATATTTGCTGATGGCACGGCTTTATATATATAACAGCACTACATTTTGTAAAATGACATAATCAATGAATAAACACACAACACGTATCTGTACAGTATAAGTGTTCCACAGCGAGCCAAATCGACAGTTGGCACAGGAAAATAATAATGATGAAATGTGCGTTGGTCTCCCTGGTAAATATGTCAGGACAATGCCCCGTTGCAGTCTTCCGTTTTAGGATCTCTGGCTTAGGGGGAGCATTGTCTGCGCATGTTAACGAGAAGCGTGTGCTAGGGAGATATCAATCCCAATTTGTCGAGTTTTTCGTCTGACCTCTGCTCATCAGGTCAGGCAGTGGAGGTTGGTAAAAAAAAAAAAAAAAAAGTATGGGCTGAGAAGCTCTTAACAACCATCATGTCGTTTTCTATTTCATCTCATTATACCTAATCAAAAATGTAAAATGCGTAAAATAGACTGAAGATAAAAATACATATGAATAAAAACATTTTCACATTAAAAGCTGAGCAGATAAAATAAAAAGGGATTTAAAAAACGTAAAAGCTGTTTATCTCGCTTTTAATTACTGATACCTGGCGGGAGGGGTAGAACAAGGCAGTTACCCTGAGGTGACCCGCGAATAGGTGGGAACGTTTTTAAGTGGGAAAAGAATAATTTCTTTATTTATACAACATAATGAATAATTTAGAAAAACTGTTCATTACAATGTCGCTTTCTCTGTTCCTCCTCCGCAACGGTCCCGCCGCTGCCTAGATCATGTGATGCAATTGGAGCAGTCTAGTGTGAAGGCACCTATTGATCTGATTTCCATTGCAACATTGCAACAAAATTGCAGCCTCCGTTCTCGTTTCACAGTACTGTTACATTCTTAATTATGCGAATTTCGTATGCATTAGTGTGTACACTTAAAAAATCAGCTCTTAATGATGAACAATATCAGTATGTCATATGATAAAAATTTCAGTGCACTTGCTGGGTCCCATTTTTGTGTATCTGACAACCTCTTCCATGTAAACACGGCGTAAATATCATTTTTACGAAAGAGGCGAAAACCCTAGATTATTTGTAAAGAAGGATGTGATTGGTAGAATACATATAACCAATAAGGCATTTGACGTAAGCCACCTCATTTTCCTTCCTCTAATAAGGGATCACAAAACATGGTATTAGTTATCAGTTTTTTTTTTTTTTTTTTTTTTTGGCAAATGTGATTTCCTGGAATCTTTTGTTAAGTAAATGTATTTTTTGAATAATGAAAACACTTTATATAAATAGACAGATATAGATATATATGTATACACACACATACACGCACACACACACATGTATATATATACATGTATGTATGTATGTATGTGTATATATATATATATATATATATATATATATATACACACACAGACACATATATATATATGTAAGTATGCTTGTATGTATGTATTATATATACACACATATATATATGTATGTATGTATGTATCTATCTATCTATCAATATATATAATACATAATATATATATATATATATATATATATATATATATATATATATATATATATATATATATATATATATATATATATATATATATATATATTATATATATATATATATATATATATGCATGTATGTATGTATATATGTATATAATATATATATATATATGTATATGTATGTATATATATGTATATATATATACATATATATACATATATATATGTACACACACACACACACACACACACACACACACACACACACACACACAACACACACACACACACACACACACACACACACATATATATATATATATGAAAGATGGAAATAATGCACTACCCCATTTACATCATGAATATATTAACCTCTCTGTTCAGGATTCGATCCCGCGCCGCCAGATCGTAAGGCGGGCACGCTATCCATTCGTCTACCACACCGCAAAAGGATCGTGCAAGCAGGTACCACCTGTTACCATGGAAATTACCTAACTACTCATACGTGAGTAAGTATAGCAAGATTTTACACAATACCCATGGGCATTCGGGGCTTATGGAAAGCAAATCAAACCCCAAATCAGATAACCTGAGGTATGTAAATGAGAGATGGAAATAATGCACTACCGCATTTATATTATGAATATATTAACCTCTCTGTTCGGGATTCGATCCTGCGCCGCCAGTGTGTGTGTGTGTGTGTGTGTGTGTGTGTGTGTGTGTGTGTGTGTGTGTGTGTGTGTGTATGTGTGTGTGTGTGTGTGTGTGCGTGTGTGTGTGTGTGTATGTGTGTTGGTGTGTGGTGTGTGTGTGTGTGTGTGTGTGTGTGTGTGTGTGTGTGTGTGTGTGTGTGTGTGTGTGTTAGGATGATTTGAATGTGAGGAGGAAAGAAATTACGGAAATCAAGCAAAGAAGTGTAATAATAAATATATATGGAGAAAGTGAGACGGATCGCTTTTATTCCTGTTTAGTTGTTAATTTGATGAATATATCTGGGACCTGCTTTAAGAAATGTTATCACTCATTATTTCGAAAAATAATCATCATGAAATCTTATCACATCGTTTTCTTTTAATTCCTTATCATATTTTCTAAATAAAAAATCCTTAAATATTTTTGGAACTGACTAATCATATCAACAGGCGTCAGATAGAAATATCCTCTGCATTTTCCCAGAACCGTATGTCAATATATGGCTCTGCATTATCCCAAGCAGTTTCCCTGTCTCTCCTCTGTCCGGATCCGTTATTCAGATAATGGTAAACTTTTTATATGTTATTTGGCCTGTGACAATATTTCATAGGCCATTATATTTTCCAAATGTTTACAATCATATAATTACCATAAACGAAATGAATGTGAAAAAGACGGATTGAACAGAAGATATCGAAAGTAATGGGTTTCTTTAATAGCTTGGAGGGGGAACACCGACAAGGTGTTGGACACCAGGCGCTGAAACGACGAATAAAGGCTTAAGAATAGATGGAGTCCAGGCTAAAGGAATATTCCTTTAGCCTTGGGTACGGTGAAGCTAGACTCGGCCCTCCGCAGGGTGACTGAGCGCTTGTGAGCCGGGAAGGCGGTTCGGTCGGAAGTGCCCAATCTGCCCAGGTCTAAAGACTGTCACCCAATAATTTGACACTAAATAATATGTTAATAGCATAAGTTTTGTAGTACAGCAGCTACTATATACCCCATCATTATATTAATGCACCGCTGCACATATACACTGCATTTAATTTCACATCATTTATTTTCACCAACAGTTTCGGACTAACGATGCACTTTAAATTAATTTGTATCTCAGCCTTTAAACAGATATGATAAATATAATATAGTTTCTATAAATAGTATCTGATTGTTAGGGTGGAGCCAAGTGGCTCATCACACTCAAGCTGAACCCAACCAAACCAAACCGGTTTGTAGACGGTAAGAAGCATCCAAACGAAAGGCGTCACCGCTTTTGTTGTTGGCTGTACATATATGCACACACACATTCACTCACACGCACACACATTCACACACACACACATGCACACACACACGCAAAACACACACACACACTCACACACATTCACACACACATGCAAAACACACATACACTCATATATATGTATATGTACATATACGCATATATATATATATATATATAATATATATATATATATATATATATATATATATATATATATATATGACAACCTTCTAAGACCAGGACGAACCTGAAACACTGCATGTATGAGCCCACAGAACCGGTGTTAAACTAACCATACCACACGCACACTAAAAGGACTGTGTAACTAGGATCTAACTAGCTCCATAGACATTACCTATCTACTCATATATGAGTAATGATAGCGAAGTTTTACAAACACTCCTCGTCGGCAATTGAAATCCTAATTGAGACATACTGATTTTTTTTTTTTTTTTTTTAATGAAAGATGGGATAATGCACTATTCCATTTGTGTGTGTGTAAATATATATTATATATATATATATATATATATATATATATATATATAATATATATATATATATATATATATATATATATATATATATATATATAATATATATATATATTATATATATATATATTATATATATATATAGGTCTAGCGAGGCGTCACCGCTTTTGTTGTTAGCTGTACATATATGCACACACACATTCACACACACACACACATACATATATAAATGGTATGTGGAACGAAATCCAAA
>NW_020871995.1:5000-20000 GCF_003789085.1 Penaeus vannamei
ATGATAATGATAATACAACTACAACAACAACAACTACTAACAATAATAATGACAAAAATAATCATGATATTGGGAAGAATAACAACATGACATTACACTATTTTCTATGATGATATGACAATAACAACACGATTACTTATGATGATGGTGATTATGTTGCTGTTGCTGCTGCACTGATGATGATGATGATGATGATGATGATGATTGATGATGATGATGATTGATGATGAATGATGATGATGATGATGATGATGATGATGATGATGCATGATGATGATGATTGATGATGATGATGATGATGATGATGATGATGATGATGATGATGATATGATGATGATGATGAATGATATGATGATGATGATGATGATCATGATGATGATGGATGATGATGACAATGATGATGGTGATGATTATGAGGATGATGGTGATGATCAAAATTATGATAATGATGATGAAGAATACATTATGATGAGGAGGAGGATAACGAAGAGGATGATAAAACAAGAACAAAAGAGAGAGACACAAAAAAGGCGTCATTAAGTTAGAAGCGGAATTCCTTTCGTGACAGTCAAGTCCCACGAGAGTAAAGAATTATATCAAGTCACCTTCCCTAGCGCCCCCTCCCCCCCCCTTCACCCCATAGCCCGTGCCTTACCCTCTCCCCCTCCCTGATAACCCTCAGGCTACGTTTCACTGCCCCTTACCCCTCCTCCATCACCCCACCCCACCACACCCCAGCCCAGAAGAATAGCTCTGTCTTCTGCCCTGGCACCTTTGGCCAAGGCAATCTCCCCCCCCCCTACCTTCTCCTCGTCACCCTTAGCTCATATAACCCCACTTCCTTCCCCCTCCCCCTAGGAACACTACCCTTTACTTTCGCCTATGGTAACTTTCCCCTACCCCTTTCCCCACTACCCCAACCCATACAACCTCCCCCTCTATCCGTCCCCCATTATCTCAGCCTACACGACCTTCCCCACCACCTCACCCCACGCAACCCCCTTCTCCTCCCCCCATCACCCCAAACCCATGCAACCTCACCCCTCCAACCCCCTCCCCCCCCCATTTCCCTCATCCCTCCCTCTAACCCCCTCCCATTTCCCCCATCCCCCCCCATTCCCCCATCCCATTTCCCTCCATCCCTCCCCCTTTCCCCCTCCCCTTTTCCCTCCATCCCTTCCCCCTCCCTCCCATTTCCCTCCATTCCCTTCCCCCTTCCCCTCCCCATTTCCCTCCATCCTCCCCCTAACCCCCCTCCCCCTTCCCCTCCATCCCTCCCCCTCCCCCCTCCCTTTTCCCTCCATCCCTCCCCCTTCCCCCCTCCCCATTTCCCTCCATCCTCCCCTTCCCCCCTCCCCATTTCCCTCCATCCCTCCCCCTCCCCCCTCCCCATTTTTCCATCCCTCCCCTTCCCCCTCATTTCCCTCCATCCTTCCCCCTTCCCCCTCCCCATTTCCCTCCATCCCTCCCCCTCCCCCTCCCTTTTTCCCATCCCTCCCTTCCCCCTCCCCTCCCTCCATCCCTCCCCTTCCCTCCCTTTTCCCTCCATCCCTCCCCTAACCCCCTCCCCATTTCCCTCCATCCCTCCCCTAACCCCCCTCCCCATTTCCCATCCCTCCCCCTTCCCCCCTCCCTTTTCCCTCCATCCCTCCCCCATCCCCCCTAGCCTTGTGTCACCTGAGCACGCAGTCCAGGTGACTCTTTAATGGAAATCTAACCCTTTACTCTACCTCAAAATGCTATTACATGCTCAGGTTTCATGTCGTTAATATACTCCCCTTGAGACCCGGGTTCTGTTGATATACCGCGGGTCACGTGACATGCGTAATGAAAAGATAAGGAGTGAAAAGGAATAAGAATGAGAACATGACTTGATTTTGAGCATATTTTCGTTGGGGAGGGGAAGGGGGGGGGATGATTCGAATGCGTGTGCTTGTTTGATTTTTAGGGTAATGGGGAATGGGGGGGGGATGGGAGTAGGGGATGTAGGGTAAAGTAAAAAAGGGGGATTGGGGAGCTTGTTTAATTTAGGGTATGGGGAATGGGGGAGAGGGAGGGAGTAATTATGGGGGAAGTAAAAATGGGGAGTGGGTGAGCTTGGGGATTTGGGGAAGGTGGTAGTGGGGATTTTTTGAAGGGTTGGATAGAAATGGGGGTTCTTGGGAAAGGAAGGAAGGGACAGTGAGTGCTTGCTTGGGGGAGGGGGGGTGTTAGGGAGGGTGCGGGGGAGTGCAGAAGGAGGGGGTGAAGAAGAAGGGAAATGGGATGTGGGGGAAAGTAGAGAGCAAGGATCATGGGGGGAGGAGTAGGTAAGGAGAGTAGGAGTAGGGGGAAGATGAGAAAGCGGGAGTCAAGGAGAGGGGTGTGGAGGAGTTAAAAGAGGGGGTGGGGGGAGTTTGGGAGTGTGGGTGGGGGGTGGGAGTATAACAGAGGCAGAGGGAGTTTGGGGGGAGGAGGGGGGTGGGGAGGAGAAGGGAAAAGAGAATGAAGGAATAAAGACATGATCATTTATTCATGTAGCTTTTTCCCGGAGTGGAGGCAATTTTTCCTCTGTATGGTAGAATGCAGATGTATACTTTTTGCGTGCGAAAATAAGAGGAAAAGTAGGTTTGTATTTTTTTTTCTTCTTTTCTTTGGTTTATTTTCGTTTTAGCGGATATGCGGCAATTGTTTACTGTATTTTCTTCAGGATGGAAAAAAGCTCTTCTCTCTTTCTTTCTTTTCTCTTTCTAATCCGTCAACCTCCTTCAACCTCTCTCTCTCTCTCTCTCTCTTTCTTTCTCTTTCTCTCTCTCTCTCTCTCTCTCTTCTTCTCTCTTCTCTCTCTCTCTCTCTCTCTCTCTTCTCTCTCTCTTTTCTTCTCTTTTCTTTCTCTCTCTCTCTTCTATCTCTCTCTATCTCTCATTTTCTCTCTCTCTCTCTCCTCTTCTCTCTCTCTCTCTCTCTCTCTCTCTCTCCTTCTCTCTCTCTCTCTTCTCCTCTCTCTCTTTCTCTCTCTTCCTGTCTTCTCTCTTCTTCTCTTCTTCTCTTCTCTCTCTCTCTCTCTCTCTCTCTCTCTTCTCTCTCTCTCTCTCTCTCTCTCTCTCTCTCTCCTCTCTCTCTATCTCTCTCTCTCTCTCTCTCTCTCTTCCCACCCCCCCCTCTCTCTCTCTCTCTCTCTCTCCCTCTCTCATGTCCCAAGTTGGTATTTTTTTCCTTGTCAGTGTCGATATGGTATTTCAGTATCACAAAACGCCCTTAACATCCCAGCGATTATCTCCGTCCATAAGCAAGAGACGAATCTCTCCGCCATCAATGAACATTTTTTTTTTTTGGAAATAACCAATATCCAATATTTCGTGAGCTGGAAAAGCATTCAGTCGCTGATGGGGATGGAATTTAATCACACATTTTTATTTCCTTTGTGCATATGTGCCAGTAGAAATTGATTAATGTTTATATGTTCATTCGTGCATTAGAGGAATTGAAATTAAGGCCGGGAAATTTTTGCGACAAACCGCTCGGATGATTGCATGGCGTCATGGGGGTGGGGGGTGGGGGGTGGGGGTGGGGTGGGGTGGGATGGGGGGGGGGGTTAAGAGAGTTCGGCCCCGTGCGAAAGTTTCGTGCGGATGCGAGGCTGTTCTTTCCTAACCTCGGCGCTAAGTTATTGGTCTAATTCCGAAATGATAATGAATTCATGGGACGAATTGCTAAAGGGTGATTAAGATATGGAATTACGAGACAGCGGAAAGACTTGACGATTTTTTTTTTTTTTTTTTTTTTGGGGGGGGGGTAATTTTATTGATCATTCTGCTGGGTTTAATGTCATGAAGATTTGTCATCACGGTTGGAATTATTTTTAGATCTATTATGTGTACTGAGTAAAAAGAGAAAATCAGAAAAAATAGAAAAAATCAAGAGAGAATACGGAGAGAGAAGAGAGAGAGAGAGAGAGAGAGAGAGAGAGAGAGAGAGAGAGGAGAGAGAGAGAGAGAGAGAGAGAGAGAGAGAGAGAGAGAGAGAGAGAGAGAGAAAGAGACAGAGAGAGAGAAAGAGAAAGAGAAAGAGAAAAAGAAGAAAAAAAGAGAGAACGAAAACGAACGAAACAATAGGCTACCCAACAGCATCATATCTAAAAAAAAAATATAATAATAATAAAAAAAAAAATACAACTCACTCATTCCCGCTCGTAACTTTCCACGCATCTCCTTTTTAGTTTAAGACATCTCCTGCATAGGCTCGTTGTTTTATATTCAGCCGCGCCGCCAGAAGTTCCTCTGATGCCGTGTCACTCGGGAAGAACTGCCTGTGACACTGCCAGGTACTTGGGATATTGCGTCCAGCTGTCACGTTTGGTGTGTGTCATAGACCCTCGCTCTTAATACGTTTTTTATCGTTTTCTCTTTCTTTCTTTCTTTCTCTCTCTCTCTCTCGTTCTTTCTTTCTTTCTTTCTTCTCCTCTCTCTCTCTCTCTCTCTCTCTCTCTCTCTCTCTCTCTCTCTCTCTCTCTCTCTCTCTCTCTCTCTCTCCTCTCTCTCTCTCTCTCTCTCTCTCTCTTCTCTCTCTCTCTCTCTCTCTCTTCTCTCCCTCTCTCCCTCTCTCTCTCTCTCTCTCTCTCTCTCTCTCTCTCTCTCTCTCTCTCTCTCTTTAATATCTTCTTTGCGTATAAGTTGGTGCTTCAGACGCTTTGTTTTCTTCTTTTTGTTTTACATTTTGTTTCTGTTATTGATGTCGGGTGTGGAAAGGAGAAGGAGGAGAGGCGAGGAGAAGCGAGGAGAGGAGAAGATAGGAGAGGAGAGGAGAGAAGGACAGAGGTGTAGAGAAGAGGAGAGGAGGAGAGGAGAGGTGGAGAGGCGAGGCAAGAAAGAGAGGCGAGGCAAGAAAGAGAGGAGAGGAGAGGAGAGAGAGAGGAGAGGAGAGAAGAGAGAGAGAGAGGAGAAAGGAGAAGAGAGAGAGGAGAGGAGAAGAAGGAGGAGAGGAGAGGAGAAGAGAGAAATTGGAGACTTGTTTTAACTCCACGAAGTCCGTCAGTCGCCTGTCCTGAACTTTCTCGGATATGTGGACTCGAATTCCTAGGTGCTGTTTATTTCTCGTATTTCCGTTTCTCTTCCTGCTCTCATTTCTGCGCCCAAACCGTTTTTGAGCAGACATACTAGACTTCAAAACCCTGTGTCACTGTCTTATATTTCGTGTGTTCGTGTCTGCTATTGCCTTTTTTTATCCAACCCGTATTTAGGCAGAAAAGTTTTTAAAAACATGTGTCACTGTCTTATATTTCGTAGTTCGTGTCTGCTATTGCCTTTTTTATCCAACCCGTATTTAGGCAGAAAAGACTTTAAAAACACGTGTCACTGTCTTTATTTCGTATTTTCGTTTCTGTTATTTCCTTTCTTATCCAACCTGTATTTAGGCAGATAGAAAAGACTTTAAAAACATGTGTCGCTGTCTTATATTTCGTATTTTCGCTTCTGCTATTTCCTTTTTCATCCAACTTGTATTTAGGCAAATGGAAAAAGACTTCAAAACCCTGTGTCACTGTCTTATATTTCGTATGTTCGTGTCTGCTATTGTCTTTTTTATCCAACCTGTATTTAGGCAGAAAAGACTTTAAAAACATGTGTCGCTGTCTTTATTTCGTATTGTCGTCTTTGCTATTGCCTTTTTTTATCCAACCCGTATTTAGTCAGAAAAGATTTTAAAACATGTGTCACTGTCTTTATTTCGTATTTTCGTTTCTGCTATTTCCTTTTTTATCCAACCCGTATTTAGGCAGATGGAAAAAGACTTCAAAACCCTGTGTCACTGTCTTATATTTCGTATGTTCGTGTCTGCTATTGTCTTTTTTTATCCAACCTGTATTTAGGCAGATAGAAAAGACTTTAAAAACATGTGTCGCTGTCTTTATTTCGTATTTTCGTTTCTGTTATTTTCTTTTTTATCCAACCTGTATTTAGGCAGATAGAAAAGACTTTAAAAACATGTGTCACTGTCTTTATTTCGTATTTTCGTTTCTGCTATTTCTTTTTTAATCCTACCTGTATTTAGGCAGATGGAAAAAGACTTCAAAACCCTGTGTCACTGTCTTATATTTCGTATGTTCGTGTCTGCTATTGTCTTTTTTATCCAACCCGTATTTAGGCAGATAGAAAAGATTTTTAAAACATGTGTCACTGTCTTTATTTCGTATTGTCGTCTTTGCTATTTCCTTTTTTATCCAACCTGTATTTAGGCAGATAGAAAATATCTTCAAAACCCTGTGTCACTGTCATATATTTCGTATTGTCGTCTTTGCTATTTCCTTTTTTATCCAACCTGTATTTAGGCAGATGGAAAAGACTTTAAAAACATGTGTCACTGTCTTTATTTCGTATTTTCGTTTCTGCTATTTCCTTTTTTTTTTATCCAACCCGTATTTAGGCAGATAGAAAAAGACTTCAAAACCCTGTGTCACTGTCTTATATTTCGTATTGTCGTCTTTGCTATTTCCTTTTTTATCCAACCCGTATTTAGGCAGATATTAAAGACTTTTAAACCAGTGCCGCTCTTTAATGGAATTAAAGATAGAAAGGTTTTCTTGCAAATACATCTGTAAAAGAGTAATTTCCTAAGATCTGACGCATATTACGATTCTCATATTTTACGTATTACAGCTCTCACCCACCCTTTAATATCGTCCTTCGTTTTAAAAGTATATCACAAAGAGAAAGGGCCTTATCAGATGACGAGGAGACTTAGCAATAACTCAAGCACTGACGGTAACATTACGGAAAGATTTCTGCATCAATAGTCGGAAGGGGGTTGGGGGAGGGGGGAGGGGGTGGAGGGGGGGGGGCGTCGTCGAGTGGAAAGCCAAATCTCATTGTGGCATCTGGCTTTTCTCTTTCAAGGATTCGTTATTGCTTGTTATGATGTAATGCAATTTATTGAATTCCTCTAGCTTGACTTTCCAGGTTGAACGTATTTTTTTTTGTCAGGGTTTTCTAAAACATTGGGAGTGAAAAAAGGAAATAATTAACAGTGTTTTATTTATCTTATATCTCTCTCTCGTCCGAAAAAATGGAAATAATTATCGGATTATCATATTCTAGCATGTTCTCGTATTCGGCAAAAGTCTGCTAAATAATTTGCGAGTCTGCCTGGGGCTACCATACTGTAAGATATTGTTCCATCTCTACGTCAGTATAACCATCACCTATTACACCACACGATGACAAAGATGACGAAACGACACCGACATAGATATCATAATCAATCAAATGAAAACAAAACAGAATCAAAATGAAAATGACTTTGCCTCCTGCGATTCCCCCTCAGAAGCAGGTCATCTCGACTCGTCCCAATCCTTCACACAATTTCTCTCCAAGCTTCTTTCTCCCTCTCGCTCCTTCCTCTCCCTCGTTCGCTTCCTTGTTCCTTAGTCTCCTTCGTCTGCCGTTCTGCCGCGTTCTCACTGGCAATGCATCTTTACTGTTCAGTTACCAGGTGGAAGGCGGAAGGGGAGACGCACCGTATGCGGCACTTGAGAAGACCTTCGCTTGCTATTAGTCGTGTGATAAAATATAACCAAACATGCATTTACCCATTTACCCATCCTTACGTACATATAATCAATCAAATATGTATACATACAACCAAATGTTTATATATGTATATGTATAGTATATAATATATAATATATTATATATAATAATATATATATATATATATATATATATATATATATATATATAATATAGTATATATATATATATATATATATATACGCACACATATGTATGTACACACACATATGCATATATATATACCCCTATCTATGTATGTATGTATGAGTGTGTGTGTAGTTATTTTCTGTAGTCGTGTCAGATTTTTACAGCATATTGTCTTTTTCTCATTCCGCGACAAATCTAAGCAACATTGAAGAATATGTAGTGGATATGTTTTCACCATTCGTCATAAATCGAAAAATATGTATCTAAGCACATATACTAAGCACACACACATATATAAACACATATACCTATATCTTTCTAAGTCACAACATTGTCACCGGCTGCTTCTGTACGCCCACTTCAGAGACAGAATTGGGTAATTTCTAGCTTGCTAAGACTTGAGTCCTTGATCCGATTTCTGAGGTTGCTGCCCAAGTCTCTCTTATCGTTACCTTTTCATGCTTTTCCTTCTACTGTAGATTATGAGACATAAGGCATAGTCACCGTTTTTTTTCCTTCATTTCATGTCCCTTTCACAGTTTATATCAATTTCCTCCCGTTTGGTTAGGCCACATTCGTGCAAAGTTTCAAGAAATTGGTTATGATTTAAAAAAAATCATTATTTTTCCTATTTTAACTTATTCTTGCTTGTGACACCGACAATGTTTAGTCGAAGTGGTAATTCTTATCAGGAAGACCCAATGCTGTTTGATTATTTGAGGGTATACGTCATATCTAATGAGATTTGAGACTGGCGACCCATACATTTATTCTTTAGATTCTTAGTTTTACATCCAGTTGTTAACTGTTAATATTTGAAGGGCACAAAGGTGTAATTTTAGTATTTGGAACGTAGTCCATCCAGGGACTGAACTGCACAACCAAGACCTCCCTTTGCTCAGTATCCTTGGGTATAATAATTTTTTGTTGTTGGAATGATGATATGTATATAATGTTTATTGACATGATTATTTACTAGATATATACCCTATCAGCCGACATGAAACTTTGTATTTCTTGTATTAATATTCCCACACATCTAATAAACAATCCTCTAACACTGTAAATACTGCTTACATAGTAAAAATAAAAAATAAATAAATAATAATAAAAATCTAGGTACATTTGATCCCTCCAAGACTCCTGAATGATAAAAAAAAACATTCCTATTACACCTACAGACCACGTTGCTTTATTTTCCTCTCGGCTGAGGATCTCATCCCCTGGGCAGCGACTCCTCTCCCGCGTGATGACCGGCGCGCACCTGCAGCTTCCCAGACGTCGAATCGAATATCGCCCTTTGCCATTCCCATGATACATTTTCCGATGATCCTTCTGAGTGATTCGCCGATTCTTATTGGCCAGCAGCCACGTCTTTTGTCTGGGGGAATCGGGCGATGTTTGTTGTTAGTGTACTCCCGTGTAGGTCATTTTTTCGCGAAATTAAGAATGGGATTACATGGATTTTATTTATTATTTATTTTTTTTCTTTATTTATTATTTATTATTATTATTATTTTTTTTTGGGGGGGGGGGGCTAGATTTTCTTTCCTGACCCCGCCCTGTTCTTTTTTTTCTGCGTGTGTCTTTATGTGATAGCAACGTGTCTTTTACGAATAGATGTATTCTATGAAATGCGATGTATCTTCATCTAAAACGAAAAATGTATCTGGATCTGTATATTTTAACGTTTTCCTTGCCGATTTTTCTACCTTACACCATGTTCGCAGACTGGCTTTCCTAAATTCCGTTTCATTTTTATCGTCCAGTTTGTTAAAATTGCGCTAGGCCCGGACAAATGAATACTCATACATGCGGACATGCAAATACAAAAAATAAATGCATATCCGCCTATCATAGATATACATTTATCTATGTATCCGGCAGATATGCATGTTTAGACTGATAGATATGCAATCATTTCCGTGTATAATGCATGTCTGTATAATGGATATTTATTGTCAGGCCTAGCTAGATTTTCACAAACCGACCGTGTATCTCTCCTCGTTCTGCTTCGGTGACAGGGGCTGAGCTCTCACCTCATTATCTCCCCTTTCTCCTTCTTCTCCTCCTCCTAATCCTTCTATCCTTCCTTCTCCTCCTCCTCCTCATCTTCCTCCTTCTCCACCTCCACCACCATCAACCCCTCCACCATCATCACCTCATCTGTGTAGCTGACGGTTCTCCCACGTTCCCTCTCCTCTCCTAACCGATCTTCCGTACCGTCAAAAGGCGCAACCAGGATCGCCCTTCGTTATAATTGCACACGAGAATTCACATCTTACCTCGTATATAGTCTTTGTAACCCCGTCTGGAAGTTAAAAAAGAAAAGAAGAAAGCGCTTTGATAACTCCGTAGCAACCTATTTTCTATTTTTCTCTCTCTCTTCTTATGATCATCATCATTATTACATCTTCACCCTCTTGGCTCTCCCCGAGTCAAGTTCTGAAGCTTTGAGCCTCATCTCCCCCCCCCCCCCCCCCGCCGTCCGCTTGCATGGCTGACTGCTGTCTCGGCTCCTGACGTCTCTCCCGGTCTGCTGACGATAGCTGTTCCTCGGGTCGGCTCTGCTTTGTTACCGGAGTTATGGCGACAGTTGCTGCCTCTTCTACAACCTCGGGGGGAGCGTCTACTTGTCGCGCATAAACAGCTCTGCACTTTCGATTTGCCGTGGTATAGATACGGAGTTACAGAGAGAGAGGAGAGAGAAGAAAGAGAGAGAGAGAGAGAAAGAAAGAGAGAAGAGAGAGAAAGAAAAGAGAGAGAGAGAGAGAGGAGAAGGAGGGAGGAGGAGGGAGGGAGGGAGAAGAGGAGAGGGAGAGGGAGAGAGAGGGAGAGAAAAGAGAGAGAGAGAGAGGAGAGAGAGAGAGGGGGGGGGAGAGAGAGAGAGGAGGAGAGAGAGAGAGGAGAGAGGAGAGAGAAGAGAGAGAGAGAGAGAGAGAGAGAGAGAGAGAGAGAGAGAGAGAGAGAGAGAGAGAGAGAGAGGAGAGAGAGAGAGAGAGAGAGGAGAGAGAGAGAGAGGAAGAGAGAGAAGAGAGAGAGACGAAAGAGGAGAGAGAGAGAGAGAGAAAAGAGAGAGAGGAAAGAGAGAGAGAGAAGGAGAAAGAAGAGACAAAGAGACAGAGAGAGAGAGAGAGAGACAAAGAGAGAGAGGAGAGAGAGAGAGAGAAGAGAGGAGAAGAGAGAGAGAGAGGAGAGAGAGAGAGAAGAGGAGAGAGAGAAAAGAGAGAGAGAGAGAGGAGAGAGGGAGAGAGAGAGAGAGGAGAGGAGAGAGAGGAGAGAGAAGAAAGAAGACAAAGAGAGAGGAGGAGAGAGAGAGAGAGAGATGTATCTGTTCTTGTTTACAAGGATATAAGTATAAATCGACTGAAAATTCTCTTGTAGTAACAGTTCCAAATATTTTTAAGGAAGAGGGGAGGAAGCGGAAGAGGGGAAGGAAGAGGAAGATGAGAAGGAAGATGAAAAGGGACATGGACAGGACTTAACATACACAACGGTGGTGAATAACACACAAAAAATAACGTACCTCTTTCTTGAACACTATCACAAAATCTTACTGGAGACAAAAAAAAAAAAAAAAAAAAAAAAAAAAAAAAAAAAAAAAAAAAAAAAAAAAAAAAAAAAAAAAAAAAAAAAAAAAACTAATAAATAAAGCAAATAATTCAAACAAAAATGAGAATCGTATGTTAAGAAAGCCGAAACAGACACAGCATAAGGTGTTTCTCGATTTAAAAGTGGTCCACAAGAAAGAAAGAGAGAGAGAAAGAGAGAGTAGAGACAGAGACAGACAGAGAGAGAGAGAGAGACAGACAGAACAGACATAGAGAGTGTTTCCCGAGAGAGACGTGAGAGGAGAGGAGAGACAGAGACAGAGAGAGAGAGAGAGAGAGAGAGAAGAGAGAGAAGAGAGAGAGAGAGAGAGAGAGAGAGAGAGAGAGAGAGAGAGAGGAGAAGAGAGAGGAGAGAGAGAGAGAGAGAAGAGAGAGAGAGAGAGAAGAAAGAGGAGAGAGAGAGACAGACAGTAGAGACAGACAGAGACAGACCGACAGACAGACAGACAAAGACAGACAGACAGAGAGAGACAGAGAGAGAGAGACAGAAGAGAGAGAGAGAGAGAGACAGACGAGAGAGAGAGAGAGAGAAAGACAGACAGACAGAGAGAGCGACACGAACTGAAGACCTCAACATCAAAAAAAGAGAAAAATGATAGAGAAATATTTTCCGAAATCAACATGCACACCGGAGACAAAGAGAAGAGGTCAGGGGGATGACCTGCCAGGCCAGAGTGGATATATGGTCGCTAATTTTAAGTCAGCTGACAGGATCAAATTGGTCTAGAGATGGGTAGCCTTATATATATAGGATGACCCAGGATGACCCAACGAAAGAATAGATAAAGGGATGAAAGGAAACGTATACCTGGCAACTCAAATTGGTCTAGAGATGGGTAGCCTTATAGGGATGACCAGGATGACCCAACGAAAGGATAGATAAAAAGATGAAAGGAAACGTATACCTGGCAACTCAAATTGGTCTAGAGATGGGTAGCCTTATATAAATAGGATGACCCAGTATGACCCAACGAAAGAATAGATAAAGGGATGAAAGGAAACGTACACCTGGCAACTCAGGATAAGCTGTCGTGTTGTATGGAACAACACAAAGACACGCTTAGGTATACACGGCCACGCACACGTAATTACGCACACGGAACGCAGATATGTGTATCTGTAGGAGGAAAGTGAATAATATATACGCAGGGAGATAAGATAAAGAGAAACGTGCGCATGGATGTGTGTGTGTGTGTGTGTTGTGTGGTGGTGTGTGTGTCGCTTAAATAGACCTTAATAGAGAACTGCTCGTCACTACACGCCTATTCTCCTCGTCCAGCACACATCCACGTACTCTTTGATAAAAAAAAAAAGAAAAAAGAACGAAAAAAACAGGAAAAAAGAAAAAAAAGAGAAAATTACAGGAAAAAGAAAAAAAAGAGAGAGAGTGAGAGAGAAAAAAACAGGAAAAAGAAAAAAAAAGAAAGAGAGTGAGAAAAAAAAAAACAGGAAAAAGAAGAAATAAAGAGAAAGAAAAAAAAAAAGGAAAGAAAAATAAAAGAAAGAGAGTGAGAAAAAAAGGAAAAAGAAGAAGAAAAGAAAGAGAGTGGAGAAAAAAAAAACAGGAAAAAAGAAGAAAAAAAGAAGAGAGAGAAAAAAACAGAAAAAATAAAAAAAGAAAGAGAAAGATAAAAAAAAAATACAGGAAAAAAGAAGAAAAAGAGAGAGAAAAAACAGGAAAAAGAAGAAAAAAAGAAAGAGAGAGAGAAGAAAAAAACAGGAAAAAGAAGAAAAAAAAAGAAAGACAAAGAGAGAGAAAAAACAGGAAAAACAAGAAAAAAAGAGAAAGAGAGCGAGAGAAAAAAAAACAGGAAAAAGAAGAAAGAGAGAGAGAGAGAGAGAGAGAGGAGAGGGAGAGAGAGAGAGAGAGAGAGAGGAGAGAGAGAGAGGAGAGAGAGGAGTACCAGAAGACGCGCTTCCTGCGCTTCCTTCCCCTTAACCCCGCTCTCCCCCCCCCTTAAAGACCGGCCTCGGTGCTTCTGCTTCGACCAAACAATGTGGTACTAAAAGCCAGCTCTCGTTCCTGGCGGCGTGTATGACGTCATCAAGACTGGACAACGCCAGACGAGCCTCGCGAAGCCTCCTTTGGCTCTGGCTCCTTCTTCTCTCGGCTCCTGTTTCCTTTCGGAGTCTCTCGGGTGTTGTAACTGCCCGCGCTTGAGCATGCTTTCTCTGGTCCTTTGTGAGCTCTCTCAGTGCTTCTTTCTTTCTTTTTTTTTTTTTTCTTTTTTTGGCTTTGTTGTTGTTGCTGTTGTTATCGGCGTTTCCTTGGCTTTTGTTTCGCTTTTTTTTTTTCTTTTTTTTTTCTTTTTTTGGCTTTGTTGTTGTTGCTGTTGTTATCGGCGTTTCTTTGGCTTTTGTTTCGCTTTTGTTTTGTATTTTTTTCTTGGTTCTTTGTTATATTTGTTTTGTTTTTTTGCTTAGTTCTTTGTTTCGAAGTTTTCTTCCTTTCTTTCTTTCTTTCTTTCTTTCTTGCCTCCACGTTCCCCGTGACGATCCAGTTAATTAATATCATTAACGACGATATCATCTAATCAAGTTCTCTTATCTGTTGTTCTTATTACCCCCTTGACCTTTATACGATGTTCCTTTGTTTTACATTTTTATTAATATTCATATCCTCATATCATGATAATTAGTTAAATAAATTATGCATTTCTTTAGTCCTCTCTTAAATAACCAGAATTAGAACCCCCGCTCTTCCCCCCCCCTAAGGACCGGCCTCGGTGCTTCTCTGTTCGACCAAACAATGTGGTACTAAAAGCCAGCTCTCGTTCCTGGCGGCGTGTATGACGTCATCAAGACTGGACAACGCCAGACGAGCCTCGCGAAGCCTCCTTTGGCTCTGGCTCCTTCTTCTCTCGACTCCTGTTTCCTTTCGGAGTCTCTCGGGTGTTGTAACTGCCCGCGCTTGAGCATGCTTTCTCTGGTCCTTTGTGAGTCTCTCAGTGCTTCTTTCTTTTTTTTGGGGGGGGGGGGGGGCTTTGTTGTTGTTGTTGTTGTTATCGGCGTTTCTTTTGCTTTTGTTTCGTTTTTGTTTGTATTTTTTTTTTTTTGCTTGGTTCTTTGTTATATTTGTTTTGTTTTTTTGCTTAGTTCTTTGTTTCGAAGTTTTTTTTTTCTTTCTTTCTTTGTTTCTTGCCTCCGCGTTCCCCGTGACGATTCAGTTAATTAATATCATTAACGACGATTTCATCTAATCAAGTTCTCTTATCTGTTGTTCTTCTTACCTCCTTGACCTTTATACGATGTTCCTTTGTTTTCCATTTTTACTAATATTCATATCCTAATATCATGATAATTAATCAAATAAATTCTGCATTTCTTTAGTCCTCTCTTATATAACCAGAATTAACCTTCTACTATATTTCCTCTATATTTTTTTTTGTTTATTCTTTGTCGTTTCATAAATACCCACTACTAAATAGTAAGGAAAAATATTATTATTTCTTTAGTAAATGGTAATTAAAATGTTCTGTTTGGCTTCGTTATTATTGTTATTATCATTGTTACTATTTTTATTATTATCTATATCATTACATTATTATTATTATTATTATTATTATTATTATTATTATTATTATTATTATTATTATTATTATTAATTCATTCATTTATATAATATTATTATTATCATTATTAACATTTATTATCATATTTATTACCATTATTATTATTATCTTTTTATTATTGTTATC
>NW_020871995.1:27500-50000 GCF_003789085.1 Penaeus vannamei
GCATTTGAAAATGGAAATGAAAAAGTGATAATCATAATGACATTGGCAGGGATATTGACATGACTAAAATTGGTGATTTTGAATCTATCTCAGCGTTTATATGTGTGAATATATATCTATAGTTATATGGATAGATATATATACATATGTATATACGTGTGTGTGTGTGTGTGTGTGTGTGTGTGTGTGTGTGTGTGTGTGTGTGTGTGTGTGTGTGTGTGTGTGTGTGTGTGTGTGTGTGTGTGTGTTTATGTATGTGTGTGTCTGTGTGTGTGGATGGGTGGGTGGATGATCCTGTTTGTGTGTATGAATGAATATATACGTATGTATGTATATTCATTTGCACACATCTATATACCTACACGATTATGAATATACACATGAATAACGTTTTCGTCAGCCTATAATGAAACAGATATCTCTGAAATTAGTTAGCTACATTAGCCTTGGCGCTCGATGGGAGTGGCACCTCAAGTGGCACTCCAGGGCGCTCGACAGGAGAGGGAAGTAACAATGGCTGGAGAGGGAGGAGACGGGGAGAGAGGGGATAGGAAGGAGGGGAGGGAGGCGAAGGGGGCTAGTTGACGGGAGGGGGAAAGGGAGGGGGAAGGGAGGGGAAGGAGGGGATGTGGGGGAATGGGTGAGAGTGGGGGTGGGGGTGGGGGTGGCACATCCAGGTCAGGCGAGCGAGATTTAAGCGGCGCCGAGGACAAATCAGGCGTTTGTCAAGGGATTTGAGGGGGAAGGGATTGGGGAGGAAATGAGGGGAAGGGATTGGGGAGGAGAATGAGGGGGGGGGGCGAAATACGAAGGGAGAGAGGGAGGGGGAGGAGGAGGGAGAGGGGAGGAACACGGAGGGAGAGAAGAATGGAGGGAGGCCGAGGGGAGGGAACACGAAGGGAGAGGAGAGTGGAGGGAGTATTAGGGAGGAGGGAAAGGGAGGACGGAGGGAGTATAAGAAATGAGGCGAAAAGAAGGGGCATAACGGGAAAAGGGAGGGAAGAAGTACGAGGAGAGAAAAGAGAGAAGGAAAAAGAAGGAAGACGAAAGTGGAAGGAGCACTGGAGGAGAATGAGGAAGAGGGCAGGGGGGGACACAAGAGGGGGGGGGGCAAGGGGTAGGGAAGATGCACGAGGAAAGAAGAAGAACGAGAGAAGAGGGGAGGGGGGACGGTGAGGGGAGAGGAGACTGAAGGGAGTACGAGAAGAGGGGAAGGGAAGCGAAGAAGAATTAGGGGAAATGGGGGGGGGAGAGAAGTACGAGGACGAGAGAAAATAGCTGCGGGTGCTGGAAGGAGGAGAAATGGAGAAAAGCGAAGAGAGGAAGGAATGAAAACGAGGTAAATAGCAAACGAAGGGAGAGGAGAGAAGGGATATAAGGTGAATGGAGGGAGAGAATAAGGAGGATTAGAAGAAATTAAAGAAAGAATACAAGAAAAAAGAAATGGAAGGAGGAAAGAAAAGAACTGAAATAAATAGATAAGAACGAAAAAGTAGAAGACAGTGCGAAAAGAGAGAAGGAAAGAATGAGATGAAGAGAGGAATATATATCGGAATATTGACAGAAATGATAGAATGAGGAGATAAGAGAAAGAAAGGATGGAAGGAGGAAGGAAAGAAGATAAAAGGGGAAATGAGGTAATCGGAAAATAAAATGTGGAGAAAAGAGAAGAGCTATTTGCTGGAAAATTAGAAAGGATGAAAACAAGTGAACAAATAAATGACTAAATAAGAAAAAACAACGGTAATAATGGCAATAACAAAAATGTCAATAACAATTATATATATAAGTGCAATAACGATAATGATAGAATTATTGCAATTATAGCCATGATTCAGATACTGGAGAAAGTAAATGATAAAATAATAACAGCAACAACAATGGTATTGATTATGATAATCATAATACCGATAAAGATAAGGGTAATGATGATAGTAATAATAATAGTAATAAATTACAATAATGCTACTAAGGATTTAAGCGATGATAAAATAATGTTTATTAATAGTGAAGATGATGATAATGATGATTACAATGTTACAAAATAGTAACAACAAAAATCATAAGAACATTAACCATGATAAAAGTAGTAGTGATCATAATGATGATAATAATAATGATGATGTTGATGATCCTCACCCTAATCCTCATCATTATCATAATAATAATGATAATGACAATGATAATGATAATAATGATAATAATATGGATTATGATGATGATTATAATAAAAGTAAGAATAATAATCATAATGATAATGATAATAATAATAATAATGTTGATAATAATAATAGTGATAATAATAGTAATAACAATAATAATAATGATACTTATAGTAATGATGATAATAGTAAGAATGATAATAATAATAATATTAATAATAATAATAATAATAATAATATAATAATAATAATAATATAATAATAATAATAATAATAATAATAATAATAAATAATAATAATAATAATAATAATAATAATAATAATAATAATAATAATAATAATAATAATAATAATAATAATAATAATAATAATAATGATAATAATAATAATAATAATAATAATAATAATAATAATAATAATAATAATAATAGTAAAATAGATAGTAACAATAATGATAATAATAACAATGATAACAATAATGAGTAATGAAATACTTATGATAATGGTAATAATGATGAAGATGAAAATAATGATAATAATGAAAAAAATAATATAAATATAAAACATAATATAACAGCGATACCAAGAAAAACGATGATAGATTACCATCACTATAATTATTGCTGCTATCATCATAATCATTATCATTATCAACATATTTGAATTCATAACTTAAAGATACAAATAAAAAACAAATATATAAGTGAAAACATCAGGAAATTGGAACATCATTACCCAAATATGATCGGATTAAACTAATCTCAACTTTACAGACTTTATATCACAACAGGGATTTTATCATGTATCAGATCTGTTCAATAGATTAATATGCAAAGATCATGTGTTTGAGGAGATAAATGACCTATCGTAGAGATTTCTGTCCTGGATTACTTTGGGAAATCTAATTAAGGAGAGAAATATTAAGGATTATTTCAATTAGGTCATATTTGAAGATTACTTGTTAGGTCTTATGTTAATCTTACTTTGGAGTGTGTTTTTTGTTGTTGTTGATTTTTTTATTTGTTTGTTTGTTAATTATATAATTTTTGGATTTGCTTTTCTTGTTTTATCTACTTCCTTTATTCCACGATTATCTCTTTTTGTTTTCTTTGTTATCTTTACTTCTCTTTAATTATCTTCTGCCGTCTCCTGTGTGTGTATGCGTAATTTTGTATGCATGGACTGTATAAACAAAACAGGGTCTGAATTGAGGAAGATGTTGTATAAACATCTATATACATCTTTACATCATTTTATAAGTTCAACAATTTCTTAGACGTTGCTGACGATATGATATATGTTATGAAGTATTTATCTAATGCCTCAGAGTTATGAGTCCAGGACACTAGAAGTCCTTGCTCTCTCCCTCAATTTCTACTGATTTCTCCCTCCCTCCCCTCCCCCATCAACGCCTTCGCCAATTCCTCCCTCCTTCTCTTTTCCTTTTCCCATCTACCACGCCCTAAATACTGTTTTTCTTTTCTTCTCTCCCTCCATTATCTCCACTTCTTCTCCCTCACCAATTCGCCGCACCCACTTCCTTTGGTGTCTCCATCCCACCCCGCCCTAACTAGCTCTCCCCCATTCCACTTCCTTCTCCCTCCTATCCCCTACTTCCCCGGTCCTTCTCCCTCCTCCCCACCCCTTCTTTTCCCTCCCACCCTGCCTAAAACTCCCCCACGCTCCCCGTCCTTCTCCCTTCCCCTCCCACATCCCTCGTCCTCCCCAATCCCCCCCCACCAGCCTCCACCCAACCCCTAACACCCCCCAACTTTCCCCTCCCTCCCTACTCACTCCCCATCCCCCTTTCCCTTATCTTGCTTAAGGGAAACCGAGTCACCGGCTGTGCGTTGTTCCGAGGAGGAGCTCAAGCGAGAGTTTATGTGGCTTCAACAAGGGAAAAATCGTCTCGTAGGGATGATGCGGCCTTCTGCTAATAGGACTTAATGTAACTTCCGCTTTTAGATGATAGGACTAAGGCCATCGCCGCGTTTCCGCTCGTTAAGTCTGGCGGGTTTTATGGTCTTCTTCACAGCGCGGTCTAATTCGGGGATCTGCTCCTGGGGAGTTAGAGAAAAAAAGATAAGATAAAATGAAATATATAAGAAAAAGGGGTAAAATCTCTCTCGTAACCCCCGAAGCTCTTCCTACCGGAGCCCTAATGGATATATTGTATTAAGACGGAGTTTAACAAATATACCAACAGCGAGAACATTCCGACATTTCGCCCTAAAACTGACTGGGAGATTTTGCGCCTTTGTAACTTTTTCTTTTTCCATTTTTCCTTTTTTCAATCTGCGTTTTTCTTTTTAATGGAGGAGGGATAATATATTTTCTTTTTCAATATATTTTTTTATGGGATATATTATCTTTTTGATAGATATACCGCAAAAAAACATCACTCTTTTAATTCACGTCTTTGTTTTTGTTTACCCATCCTACATACCCCCCCCCCCCCACTCGAAAGCAAAACAACAACATGTCCTCTTTAACCACACGTGTCTGCGTAGTCCACCATTAAGATGACTTACAACCTGTGAAATTTAACGAAATACATCCATCCCAACATCCCAGGTCAACGCCCACAACAGCAGCTGTCATGGAATGTTTCTTTGGCCTCTGAACATTACGATCTTTGGCCTCTGAACATTACGACCTGCATATCTACACGACTACTCTCTGCTCATGGTTATGTGTTGCTAAGTGTTGCAAAAGCATGCAGGGGGAAGGCATGATAATGTCTTGGCTCGGAAATATAGTGGCTTTTTGCCGCTGGTGCGAACACATGCTAAGATACATGTACTGTATATTTATATTTCGGGCTTTACACGCGAGATCAGAATATTCATTTTTATTATTAATATCCTTGTTATTATCTTTATTATTATTATATTATTATTATTATACTATTATCATTATTATTATATTATTATTATTATTATTATTATTATTATTATTATTATTATTATTATTATTATTATTATTATTATTATCATTATTATTATTATTATTATTATTATTATTATTATTATTATTATTATTATTATTATTATTATTATTATTATTATTATTATTATTATTATTATTATATTATTATTATATTATTATTACTATTCATTATTATTATTTATTTATTATTATTTGTTATTATTATCATTATTATATATATTATTATTATTTATTATCATTATTATTATTATTATTATTATTATTATTTATTATTATTTATTATTATTATTATTATATTATTATTATTCATCATTATTATTATTGTTATTATTATTATATCATTATCATTATCATTCTTATTATTATCATTATTGTTTTTCTTGTTGCTGTTATTACCGTTGTTGTTATTGTTATAATCAAAATAGTAATTATTGTTATTACTATCATCATTATTATTAACATTATTATTATTGTTATCCTCATTATCATTTTTGAAATTATCATCGTTACTAGTAGTATTTTCACCACAGTTATCATTATCATTATTATTGTTATCATTACTATTGTTATCATTATTACTATTAGTATTATCATTATTATTACTATGATTATTATCATTATTTTTATCAATATCCTTATTCTCACCATTATCTTTATCATTATTGTCATTGTTTTTTCCTTGTCATTATTATTATCATTGTTTTTTCATTATCATTATTATCATTATTGTTGTTCTTATTGTAGTTGTTATCATTTTCATTATTATCATTATTATTGTTATTATCATTATTATTATTATTATTATTATTATTATTATTATTATTATATTATCATTATTATTATTATATTAATTATTATTATTATTATTTATTATTATCATTATTATTATTATTATTATTATTATTATTATCATTATTATTATCAATATTAATCTCAGTATCATTATTATCATCATTATTGTTATTATCATCATGATTCTTTTTATCAATATCAATATCATTATTGTTATTTTTTTATCATTATCATTACCACTATCATTATCATCATCATCATTATTATTATTATAGTTGCCATTATTGTCACCATAAAAACTATCATTGTTGATTTATTATTATTATTATGATTGCTATTATTCTTACATTATCACTGTGATTATTGTTATTACTATCCTTTTATTTATTTTCATTATTACTATTTTATAAATATATACGTCTGCTTATCCTCTTCTTCGTGTTAGCATGTTTATAAAAATGTGGGCTTTTCTTTCGATGTGTGTGTGTTGTGCGTTTATGTATGTGTGTGTGTGTGTGTGTGTGTGTGTGTGTGTGTGTGTGTGTGTGTGTGTGTGTGTGTGTGTGTGTGTGTGTGTGTGTGGTGTGTGTGTGTGTGTGTGTGTGTGTGTGTGTGTGTGTGTGTGTGTGTGTGTGTGTGTGTGCAAAACAAATAGATGGCAAAATAGATACACAGATAAACTCATGGATATATAGCTAGATAAATATATGAATATCCATGTTAATAGATATATAAATAAATAGATAAATAGATCGATAGGTCGATAAATAAGATCGATAGGTACACAGATAGATAAATAGATCGATAGGTAGACAGATAGATAAAACAGTTAAAAATACGCACAGACACAGTAGACCCAAAATATTTTCCCCCCGAATGCAGAATGAAGAAAGAAAAAAAGGCAAATGCAGAGAAGATTCTCGAAGGCCCAAATAAACGAGAGTCGTGAAGGCTTTGTGCAGTTCGTAATTAGAAGAGCCCACGACGAGAGCCTCAAAACTGATGGGGTCGCCATGACACCGGGGAAGGCTGATGAGTCTCGGCATCTTCTCTGTCCGTTTGTCTGTCTGTCTCTTTGTCTCTCTCTGTCGTTGTTTTTTCTCTCTTTCTCCGTCTGTCTGTCTGTCTCTCTGTCTATCTCTGTCCTCTCTGTCTGTCTGTCTGTCTCTTTTCTCTCTGTCTCTGTCTGTCTCTGTCTCTCTCTCTCTCTCTCTCTCTCTCTCTCTCTCTCTCTCTCTCTCTCTCTCTCTCTCTCTCTCTCTCTCTCTCTCTCTCTCTCTCTCATCTCTCTCTAGCCTCTTGCCTCTCTCTTATGCTGCTCCACATCTTGGGATCTTTTGTCTCCCTGAATTATCCTCGTTTTCTTTGCACTTTTAATTTCTCTTCTCTTATTCTAACTTTCGCTCTTTATAATTTCCTCGACCAAAATGATCGTTCAGATGTTCAGTATTATTGCATTATTCTCCTGTTATTTTCTTTTAATTCTATTTTAATGAACAGATTAACGCGTCGAAGAATATATGATGATCATGATAATGAGAACGATAATAATGATAGTTTTAATGAGGATGATGATGATGATAATAATAATAATGATAATAATGAAAATAATAAGAATAACAATAATGATGATAATGATAATAATAATGATAATAATAATAATAATAATAATAATAATAATAATAAAATAATAATAATAATAATAATAATAATAATAATAATAATAATAATAATAATAATAATAATAATAATAATAATAATAATAATAATGATAATAATAATAATAATAACAATAATAATAACAATAATAATAATAAATAATTATGATTATGATAATAGTGATAATAATGAAGATAAATAAACAATGTCAATAATCATAAGGATGATGATAATGACAGTAACAGTGATACTAATCTTTGAAAAAAAAATCAACACAAAAGAGAAAGAGAAAGAAGAAAGAAGAAAGAAAGAAAGAAAGAAAGAAAGAAGAAAGAAATGGAAAGAAAGAAAGAGAAAGAAAAGAAAGAAAAGGAAGAGAAAAGAAAAAGAAAGAACAGAAAGAACAGAATAACGGAAACAAGAGAGAGAGAAGAAGACTCCAAAGTGGTGGTGAGGAGACTGGAGGGCCGGGGCGCCTCTCAGCGTCTCATTGTAGGAAGGAGGGACTACTGGCGGGCGAAGGAGGTCGGGGCGGGCGGGTGGCGAAGGGGAGGAAAGAGAAAGATAAGACAGACAGAAAAGAAGAACAGCGTCAAAGACACAGACAGAAAGAAAGTAAAGAAAAGAAAGACAAAGAAAGAAAGGAAAGAAGAGAAAGAAAAGGAGAAAGAAGGGGAAAAAGGAAAGAAGAGAAAGAAAAAAGAAAAAGAACAACAATAAGATAAAGAAAAAAACTACAAAAGAAAAAGAAAAAAGAGGAGAAAAAAGGAGAGAAAAGAGGGAAAGAGAGAAAGAAAAGAAGAAAAAGAAGAAGGAAAGAGAGAGAAAGAAAGAGAGGAAGAGAGAGAGAAAGAATAAAGAAAGAAAGAGAAAGAATAAGATAAAGAAAGAAGAAAGAAAGTAAAGAAAAAAGAAAGAAAGAAAGAAGATAGAAAAAAAGAAAGAAAGAAAGAAAGAAAGAAAGAAAAAAAGAAAGAAAGAAAAAGAAAGAAAGAAGGAAAGAAAAGAAAGAAAGACAGAAGAAAGAAAGAGAAAAGAAAGAAAGAGAGAAAGATAAAAGGAAAGAAAGAAAGAAAAGAAAGAAAGAAGAAGAGAAGAAGAAAGAAAAGAAGGAAGAAAAGAAGAAGAAAGAAAGAAGAATAAATAAATAAATAAATAAATAATAAAGAAAGAAAAAAGAAAGAAAGAATAAATAAATAAAAAAAAATAAAAATAAATATATAAAGAAAGAAAAAAGAAAGAAAAAAACCCACATCAAAATCCACAATCCCGCCCCACACCCAACCACACATCCAGCCTGGCATTCGCGTCCCTGCCACGACATCAACCGCACGGGCCATGGCACTGGGAGTCTCTACTGAAAGGGATATAGATTGCCTCCGCGTCACTCTCGAGTCCCGGGGCCTACTCTGTCACCCTCTCGCCCTCACGGTTGACCTTGTACTCGAGGACGACCTCAAGGGATGGCGTGGAGCGTCTGTTGTGCGAAGGCTTGGGGTCTTGCTCTTCTCTTTGGGGTGTGTTGTTTGGCTTCGCTTTTTTTAATTCTTTCTTTCTTCTTTCTCTCTTCTCCTCTATCTCCTCTCCTCTCTCTCTCGCTGTCTCTCTATCCTCTCTCTCTCTCTCTCTCTCTCTCTCTCTCTCTCTCTCTCTCTCTCTCTCTCTTCTCCTCTCTCTCTCCTCTCTCTCTCCTCTCTTTCTTTTTTCTTTCTATCTTTTTTTTGGATTATTAGGTATGCTCTATGTTTTATTGCTGTTGGTTTAGGGATAATGGTATTTGTAAATATTAGTGATGATAATTGCAGTGATGATGAAAGTGATGATAGATATTAGTAATAATAACGATGGTAACGAAATATTGATAACAATGATAATGATAACAATAATGATAATAATGATAATGGTGATGATGAGAACAGTAGGGATGATATAGGGAATGATAATAATTTTGATTGAAAAAAAGGATAACATGGAATGATGACGGCTGATTAAAAAAAGATCCCTGTTTCTAATCAAAACTCAAAATTCAAAAGCCCCATACGATTTTTTTTCTTTTTTCATAGGCACTGTCAGTAAAATGAACAATTCTGCATGTACAAAAATATTTTTTTATGTCAATAAAGGTAATAATTGATGGATACATAGTGCGTTTGAGTCTTTTTGCTAGTTTTACAGCTCGAAGATAGATCCCATCATTGGTGACTCCTCAGGGCAAGACCCACTGGTGCCACAGAGACATATTTTCTATTTTAGAGACTAACAAAGACAGAAAGGTAAACTGAAACACGCGTTGCAATTCGGACAGAACTACTTTTAAAGCTCTGAGTGCCGGCAATTTTGGTTGTATAAAGACGGGACACGAAGCCAATTTTGGTTGTATACTGGCGAGCCACGAAGCCAATTTTGTATGACATATACAGACGGGCCACGAAGCCAATTTTGGTTGCATACAGACGGGCACGAAGCCAATTTTGGTGCATACAGACGGGCACGAAGGCCAATTTTGGTTGCATACAGCGACGAAGCCAATTTTGGGTTGCATACAGACGGGCCACGAAGCCAATTTTGGTTGCATACAGACGGGCCACGAACCAATTTTGGTTGCATACAGACGGGCCACGAAGCCAATTTTGGTTGCATACAGACGGCCACGAAGCCAATTTTGGTTGCATACAGACGGGACACGAAGCCAATTTTGGTTGCATACAGACGGGCCACGAAGCCAATTTTGGTATGCATACAGACGCCACGAAGGCCCAATTTTGGTTGCATACAGACGGGACACGAAGCCAATTTTGGTTGCATACAGACGGGGCCGACGAACGAAGCCCAGATTTGGTTGTATACAGACGGGCCACGAAGCCAATTTTTATTGCATACAGACGGGACACGAAGCCAATGCATACAGACGAGACACGAAGCCAATTGTTATTGCATACAGACGAGACACGAAGCCAATTTTTATTGCATACAGACGGGCCACGAAGCCAATTTTTATTGCATACAGACGGGCCACGAAGCCAATTTTGGTTGCATACAGACGGGCCACGAAGCCAATTTTGGTTGCCTACACCGAAACGAACAACTGCCAACTCTCGCCCTATTCGCCTCGCAGATGGCTTTCGCGAAACATCATTTGTCAGGTTCGAGTCGAGCGGGGTTTTGGCAGAGTGACCGGAGAAGACTACTTGCCGGCGAACGGAGCAGGGCTTCTTTGGCACATTTCCGAGAGATACATAATGAGATACGTAATAATATAATACATAATCAATAAGATAATGAGATGATAATAATTAATAATAATGCTAATAATCGTAATAATAAATGATAATAATTCAATAGATAAAGATGATAATAGAGTAGGATAATAATAATAATAATAATAATTTAATGAGATAATAATGAGAGAGAATAATAAAAATAAATAATCGAATAAATAATAATAATAATAGTGATTAATGATAAGCAAATATATAAAAGAGAGATAATAATAATAATGATAATGATAATCGGATAATGATAATAAAATAAATAGCATAATGAAAGATGATCTAATAATTAATAATAATAATAATAATTAAGTAATAATAATAATATAATAAATAAATAAAAGTGGTGAATAATAATGATAATAATGATCAATGATATGAATAATAATAATAATGAGATAATATAATAATAACATATGAATATATAGGAGAATAATAATAAATACTAATAATAATTGATAATGAATAATAATAAATAATGAATATATAAAATAATGATAATGATAATGATACATAACAATCAATAAATAAATAGATAATGAATAGTTAATCAGTAATCAGCGCCGTTTGCAAGGCTGCAGGCGCTTATGAGAAGATTTTTAAATAGGCCTAGTAATTGATATAAAAGCATATACTAATGGAGACGATATTAAGAGTGTTCGATCCAGACGATGTTTGTAATAACGATGAGAGCATCATATAAACGAATAGATTGGATAATGATATCCATGATGATGGATGATTATGAGGATAACAATAATAATGGTAATGATATATTTATGATAATAATATAACGGATAGATACTACACTTACTACTACTATTACTGTTGATGGTACTAAATATGATAATAAAAACAACAGAATAATAGATAATATGACAATAGACAATGATAATAGAAATAATGATGATAATGATAAGGATAATAATAATGATAATAACAACAATAATAACGATAATGATTTTAATGATAATGATGATAAAAATAATGATATTACACACATCAATTATTATTATTTAGTAGTAGTATCATCTAATATTTGTTATTATTGATTACCCCATATTTTTAGTAGTAGTATAATTGTCATAGAGCATGGGTTATTGGTTCATCATCAGTTCCCGTACTTTTGAAGCTCATACCATTGGCCGTCATCCATTCCTAGCATAAGCAATTAATAGTAGGGATTATTAGTCAATTATTATACCCCCCCTTTTAAGACTTAAATTTCTTAAACAAAAAAAAAATTCCCCTCTTTCCAACTAAATCCTTGAGAAAACAATTTTGGCAGGTCAAGCAAAAATTAGGATAAAGAAGAGAATATAAATAGATAGCAAGGATTTTCTCTTTATTGTCCTTCTAGGTATGTTGAAAAAAAGAACCATAGATAGAAAAGCTATCAGAGGATTGCAAAGAATTGCCGAAAGTTAAATAAAAAAACAAAAAAAAAAAAAAAAACTAGCTGAAGAAATCTACAACAAAAAGCAGACGAGAAATATGTAGGTTTCTTTCATCGCCTGAACTCATATTTCTTCCACGGCTTTAGAGGCGTCTCTGTTCGGATAAAAGATATAGGCTGCTCGACTTTCGGAACGTGAGGAGAGAGGAGAGAGGGGGAGGGAGAAAGGCGGGGATGAGAGAGACGAGAAAGGAGGAGGAGGGAGGGAGGGAGGGGAGGGAGTTAGAGACAGAGAGAAGAGAATAGGGGGAGAGAGGGAGCAAGGTTGAGGGAGGGGAAGGCGAGGGCACGGTAAGGGACGGCACGAATGTGGGCAGAGGGAAGGGGGAGAGAGAGAGACAGGAGAGAAAGGAGGAGAGGGGGAGGGAAGGGAAAATGAAAGCGTAAGGCTGTTAAAGAGAGCGGCATCAGAGAGCACATTGCTCTCGAAATATTACGTGTCGGGTTGTGTGCAGCTTCACGCCGCACGAGCACAGCACACACACACGCACACCACACGACACCACACGACCACCACATCACAGCGCACACAAGAGAAGAGCACACACACATTAGATATATATATACTAGTATCATAGGATGAGGGCCCTATAGAATAATTGGAGTTATATAGCGCGATATTTATATATATATAGTATATAGCCGCAATTCCAAGTGGGAAGGCCACGAGAGCGCACTGGCAGAAAGTCACACGATTGAGAAGTCTGTGCACTGGGCAGGAAGGCTTGGCGAGGAGCTGCTCCCACTTTTTCAGCACTCAGGCTTGCGGTGGCCAGCTGCAAGCGAGAGAGATGCGACACTTAAACACTTTCATCGAGGCCTACCATACATCGGGGTTCACATCACGGCTCTGGTGCGTGAACTACCCACCCCATATATAATAAGGTATATAGGTAGGTATATAGTATATTCTGGTGAGTATATACCTTAGACCGTGAACTGTGTAGTAGTATATACATAGGGGTATAGACTAATATATATTATATGGTGTGTGTGTGGTGTGTGTGGGTGTGTGATGTGTGTGTGTGTGTGTGTGGGGGTGTGTGTGTGGTGTGTGTGTGTGCGTGTATGTGAATAATTTGTCGATGGATTACATTGAATACGTATAGTACAGAATTTACTTGCAGAAAATTCCTAAATGCTATTTTTTTAATGCCGTCAAGATCAATAAATGGATTCAGATAGATTTTTTCTCTCTGGTGATAGTATAAATCTTTTTATACGCTTTGTGAAGAGAATCTGTTTAATTAAAAGAAAGTGACTCGTTAAGACTACTTTTTGTTTTCGATTCTTTTATTATCTGCCCTCATCTCTCTCTCTGCTCGATCTGATCTATCTATCTACTACATACCTTTCTCTCTCTCTCTCTCTCACCTAACTCTCCTCTCTCTCTCACATCGAGAGATCTATCCATTTATCTATTCTACTTTCCTCACTCACTTTCTCTTCTCTTCTCACATTCTCTTTGCTGCCTCTCTCTCCTCTCTCTCGATTTGCTCTCTCTACTGTCACACTCTCTCTCTTCTCTAAAGTCTGATCTATTCTATCTATCTATCTCCATTTTATCCATCTACACATCTCTTATCTTTCTCTAGTCTTTTCGGCTCGTCGTGCTCCCTCGGTTCTTACTCTCTTTTAATATGGCGTCTACCCCTTCTCCTCCCTCACTTCTCGCAAGGGCAAAGATAGAATGTTTAGTGACACAGCTGCGAGACACATTATTCTTGTTTTGACGTTGATGAAGTTATAACAGCAACTTCCAGTAGGTGAATTATGGCCCTTCACTCAAGTCGGGAGCGCCGTTGAAGGAATAATAATTTTCCTGTCCAATACTCACATTAGCTGGGGTATTCTGTAATAATACACACAAAAAAAAGCTTTGTTTTCGTCAATGTAATCATCCAATATTTTTTTTAGTGGTGTCGATAGATGACCTTCCCCTCCCCCCTCCCCACCGGCGACCCACCACACCATTCTATTGACAGCTAAGTGACGTTCCCCGATAGTGAAAGATCGAATTCATTTAGCTATCGTACTATTTCTTTTCTTTCTCCTTTTTCTTTCTCTCTTTTTCGGAGTTTTGTGGCAAGTGTTGTCTGTGATGTGTGTGTGTGTCTGTGTGTGTGTGTGTGTGTGTTGTTGATCTTTAAAAGGCAGATTTCTTCACACATATCGGCTTCGCTGGGCTGCTAATCTCGTGGGCTTTCAACTTTTTGTTCATCTTTCTATCAGTCGGTGTGTGTCTGGAGTTTTTTATTATTCATATTTATACTAAAATTTCATGTTCTCGCTTTTGTCCATCTTTATCTATATCTATATTCGGAGATATATCATGCATGTTTTCTCTGTTTGTCTGTTATTCTGCTCCCTCTCTCTCCTCTCTTCATCCTCCACTCTCGTCTTCAGTTTCTCTCTCTCTCCACTATCGCTCTCTTCTCTCTCTTCTCTACTGTCTCTCACTCGTCGCCTCTCCTCCACCCCCTCTTTTCTCTTCTCTCTCTCTCTCTTTAATACTATTCTTTTCATGCTCATCACAATTCCCATCTGTAGGTCTCACGATTTTCGGGTTTTCTTGAAAGCATTCTGTCAAGGAATGAGAAATCCTCAAGGATATTTTCCGATGAACCGTGAGATTTAGACAAGATCTGAGAGCCATCGGTATGGAATACGATGTGAAACTCAGTGCCAATCTCACACGCGAAGGATTGGGTGTTGGGGGGAGACCAGGGTTGGGGGGGGGTTGAGTTTTCAAGTCTAAGAGAGCATTGTCGATCAACTCCTTTCAGGTGTATTTTCTTCTCTTTTTTTTTGTGATTTTTCTTTTTTTCGCTTTCCCTCTTTGTTCTCGTGTATCTTTCAGCGAGTTGTCTTTTGTTGGTGTTTTTTTCATTAATGGGACATCTTTTCGTCGCTTTCTCTTTGTTTGTTGGCTGCCCTCTTTTCTTCTTTCGTAATTTAGTCTATGTTTTCCTTCCTTTGTTGTTCTTTCGCCTTTTTTGAAGTGTTCGTTTTGCTGTCGGATTCTCTGATTCTTTCCGTCTACTCTACGTCTCTTCTCTCTTCTCTCTCGTTTTCTCATCTTTCTCTCTCTCTCGTCTCATCTCTCTCTGAGCTCTGCTATGAATCTCTCTCTCTCGAGCAACTCTTCTTAATCTCTCTCTCTCCTCTCTGCCTCTCCTACTCTCTCTCTTCACTCTCTCTCGCTCTCATCTCCTCGCTCTCTCTCTCTCTCCCTCTCTCTCGAGATCTCCCTCTCTCGCATACTCTCATCATCGGGCAGTCTATCTCTACGCTCCTCCTACCCTCTATCTTATCTACCTCTTTCGTCTCATCTCTCTCTTTGTCAGAGTATAAATTCAGATGACATCAACAAGCATCTTTACCCTCCCTTTGCCCTTTCGCTCTCCCCCCCCCATCTTCTCTCTATCTCTTTATCTCATCTTCTTCCTCATGTCTTCCTTACCTCGACACTCTCCCCTTGTACCATCATTAGAACATTGAGAGACATCGATGAGGTTCGCCCGGGTCTGGCCTGGGGGATTCTCAATACCCGACGGAGAATCTGACCAAGGTGGAAAAAAATCACACCATTAGATCTTTGCGCTAACGCAATTTTGAGCCTCCTGGTACACGCTCTTTATTCTACAAAGACGCAACGACGATCTCCGAACTCTCGACTACACGTCGTCTCTTACCTGAAGCGACGTAGCGTACGTACGACGAGTCGATTCCTCTAGACCTCCGTTCTACGGTTACGTTACCTGCATCAGTCTAGCGTACGAGTCATCCCTCGCTGCATCGGCAATGACATTATGCATGCTCACGGAATCTGCTCATCGCTCTCGCAGTCTCGGTTTACGTCCTTCGGGACATTGTCTCAGTGCAGAGGGTCTCTCTCTCGCAGCTGCTCTCCATGTCGACGAGGGTGATCGGCCACGAATGACACCCAGAGAGCTCTATATCCCTCTCGTTTCTCTCTTCTCCTTCCCATACCCTTTCTGCTCTCCTCTAATCCATCTATTTTCTCTTCTTCACTAATTGACGTAAGCGAAGGAATTACCCACTCAAGAGGAGTCCAATTCGGGTATATAAAGCAGCATAATTTCACCTTCCGACTTTTCCCCTCCCCCGACTCCGAATCCACTCACCTCCTCTCTCTCTCCCCTCCCTCCCTCTGCACCATCGCTCTCTCATCTCCTCTCGTCAGGTCTCATCTCTCTCTCTCACTCGTCTGCTCGATCTGTCCTCTCGTGTCTCGTCTCTCATTCATCTCTCTCTGTCTACATCTCTCGTACTCAGTCTCTCATGATCTGGGGTCTGGTGACATCGGGTCCGTCCGGTCTGTGGAAGTTCTCATCTCGGGGAATCTGGTCTCTAAACTCTAACTTCTCGTCTCTGGGTCTCGTTAGGGGGCGTGTCATTACCGTCTTATCTGGTCTAAGCATCATCTCATCCTGCACTCTCCAGTGTACCTCTCTCTCGCATGTGCACGGCTTTAAAAGTCTTTTCTTTACGTAACTCACCAGACGCCATTGGACATACATCTCCAATCTCTCTCTTCTCTCTCCTCTCGTCTTGTCCCATCTCTCTCTTTCTTCACTCTCTCTCGCCTTCTCCCATTTCGTCCTCCTATCTCTGTGCCGTTCTTCTAGGCTACCTTATCTAATCGTTATTTACTATTTCCCTCACTACCTCACATCGATCATCCTGGTTGAGCATCTGCATCTCGTCTGCCTCTCTCTCGCGTACACGTATCTTGCTTTCTTCTACATGCTCACATCAAGACGTTCGCATCTTTCGACATACTTCGCCTTCCCGTCCTCTACTTCTCAGCAATCTCTCTCTTCCCGCTCGACCTTCCGATCCTCGCCTTTCTCGACCGTCATGTGATCGACATGTCTACTCTCTCTCTCACACCTCCTCTGCACTCGGCTATCTCTCTCATAGTCACTCTCCTCTCAGTCTCTCGACACTCATCTCTTTACTCTTTCCAAATATTCCCTCTCCTATATCGTGGGCTTCCCTCTCCTTCTCTCCTCTTTCTCCCTTTTCTCACGTTTTTCTCTTTTCTACCATCTCACTCGCGCTCTCTCTGCCTTTGCTCGCGCAATCTTTACATCATCTCTTTTCTTCTTTCCTCTCTCTCTCTCCGTCGCTCATCTCTCTGCCTGTATCTTATAACTCTCGTCTCAGGTCCAGTATCTCTTGGGATCGGTCTCGTTCTCACATGCATCTCTGGAATAATTCTGCTCTGACACTCCAAATCCTCTCTCTCCGTCATGATACGTCTACGGTCAACTTTCGAATCTATCCAGTTCGGTCTTTCGCAACACCTCGATGCGGATGGGCCGTTACACTAGATGTGTGGAGAAAGGAAAGTACCGATCTCTTACATCGTATCTCCTCCCTCTCTCCCATCCTCTCTTGTTTCTCTCTCGCTCTGCCTTTTCCCTTTCTTGTCTTTTCTTTTCGTTCTCCTTTCTTTCCCCGTCCTCTTCCTCCTTCCGCCTCCCGACTCCTCCACACTCTTCTTTCTTCTCTCTTCTCCTCTATTCCTTACGCGCCACCTTGCAGCGTCTCGTCCTCTCGCCACCTTACCCACCCATGGAATTCTCCTTCCTCTCACTCCCTCCATCAGGTACTCCACCTCGTGCGCTCACACGTACTCCTTCTCATCAAGTTAGTCTCAGTACCAGTTCGTACTCGGACTCTCATCAGGTCTTCTTCTTCTTTCTCTCACTCTCTCGTCTCTCTCTGCGACACTCTTCTTCTCTACTCACTACCGCTATCCATCCCTTGACGCCTCTCCACCCATCCCAAGATCCCGCTCCGTCCCTATCGTTCTTCCTCTCTCTCTCTCGTTATCCTCCCATCCCGTCAGCTCTATCTCCTCATCGGATCCCTTTCCACACGTCTCTCCCTACCGTCGTCTTCCGTCATGCCTCCGCGATCCCTCCTCTCACACCTTCTCGTTGCGGCTCAACTCCTACGTAGATCACGAACTCCCTCCCTCTCTACTCTCCCCTCCCTCTCTCCCTCTCCTCTCTCTTTCTCCTTTCCTTCCTCTCTCCTCTCTCTCTCTTCCATCTCTCTTCTCTCTCCTCTTTTTCCTCTCCCTCTCTCTCTCTCTTCTTCTTCTCTTCCTCCACGCTCTCCTTCTCATCCTCTCTTCTTCCTCTTTCTTTCCCTCCTCCCTTTCTTCCTCTTTCCTCTCCCTCTTCTTTCTTTCCTCTCTGCCACTCGCTTTTCCTCGTTTTGTTTTTTCCCCGTTCTGCCGCCCTCCTCACTCCCCCCCGTCCCGCTTTCGTTCCGTCCCTCTTGCCTCCGGACCCAGCTTCCCCCCATCTGCCGCGCATGCGCCTCGCCACCCTGCCGCCAGTATACGGATCCCGCCTTCCCACCGCCTTAACCCGAACGATCTCGATCCCAGATCCTTCGCTCTTTATCTCTCTTTCCAGCGCCGGTATCTCGAGTTCCCAGTCATGACCTTCTTCTCCTCTTTTCTTCGTGACTCCTCTGCGGCATCTTTTCCCCTTTCTTCTTTGCCCTTTCCCCCCGATCCCAATTCCACCACCGTAGACGGAAGTTATCCTACATCCACTCCCCGGGTAACACAGAGCATCCTTCCCTCCCCCCCATTCTGCCGGCATTCAATGATCTCCATCTCGCTCGCCATTCGGTTCGAGTCACTCAACTGAGTACTCGCTCCATTCTTTCCAGACAAATCGCATCTACTCATCGATCAGTTCGCTCCTCATGGCCAAATCTCTCCCGCATAAGAGACTTGAATCCTCCCTCCCTTCCCTCCTCCTCCCCTCTCTTCCCGGATGACTCTACGATCGGTTCGTATCATGCTACGATCTTCACATCTCTTATCTTCCTACTGCATGACCGAATACGTCAGTGACACCCCCGTAGCTCCCTCCTCCCCCATTTCCCTGACCTCACCTTGCTCTACATCCCTCTCCTCGTCATCCCACCCTTCCTTCCGCTCTACCTTCTCTCTCTTTTCTTATTCCCGCTCTTCCCTCTCTCATCTCTCTCTCTCTCTCCTCTCCCTATCGTTACAGTCCCTCCCTCTCCCATCCTTCTCCTCCTCCTCCGCTCCCTCCCTCCCTCCTCTCTCTCCTCTCTCTCTCTCTCTCTCTCTCTCCTTCCTGCCTCGTTCCCGCCCATCCGAGCGAAGACGTCCTAATTCGTTTTCTGCGCGGGTGTTCTGTCGGGCCAAGTTTCCCTTCCGTAAAACAGATAATGACGTATGACGCTTTTCCCTTGTATGTATCCCTTTGGCTCTTTCTCTTCTGTTTCTCTCTCGTTTTCCGACTTTTTTTCTTATCTTTTCGGGTTGGAATGTCTAGGGTGTTTGTTTTTTCACACTCTCTCTCTCTCTTTTTTCTCTTTTTTTCTTTCATCTCCTCTTCTCTCTCTTTCAGTTTTCAGTTTTCTTCCTTTTTTCTCTCCTCTTTTCTCTCTCTCTCTCTCTTCTCTTCTTTCTCTGCTCTGTCTCTGTCCTCTGTCTCTGTCTCTGTCTCTGTCTCTGTCTTGTCTCTGTCTCTGTCTCTGTCTCTGTCTCTGTCTCTGTCTCTGTCTCTGTCTCTGTCTCTCTCTCTCTCTCTCTCTCTCTCTCTTCTCTCTCTCTCTCCTCCCTCTCTCTCTTTTCTCTCTCTCTCTGTATTTGTGTGTGTACTTGTTCACCTTTCTACCTGTATTTTCCTCTATTTATCTCTACACATACCTATATATGTATGATATGTGCTTTGACTCAATACCTTTACATCTCATCTAAACTCAGTTAGATTAACAATTGTTTGAAATTTCTTATCACTCACATACTTTGTCACTTTGACCTTTTTCCATTTAACTTAATCTCTAAATGTTCACAATTTCATTTCATAGTGCGTCTGACTGTGCACTATAGATAATAACAATAATAGATATGATAGTGATGAAAATAATTATAATAATGATAATGATAACTAATAATAATGATGATGTACTCTACTACTCTAATGAACTGATAATAATAATAATAATAATAATAATAATAATAATAGTAATAGAATAGTATATAAATAATAATAACAATAATAATAATAATAATAAAATAATAACAATAAAATAATATAATATAATAATAATAATAATAATGATAATAATAACAATGACGATAATAGTAATAACGATGATGATGAGAAAAAATAATAGTAATAATAATGATAATAATAATAGTATTAACAATAATGATAATAATGATAATAATAATGATAATGATAATAATAATAATGATAATAATAATAATAACAATAATAATGACGATCACAATAAAAAGAAAAATAAAAGATAATGATAAAAATACAAAAATCAAGATAAAATGTCCCTACTGATATGAAATGTTTTGATAATCTCTTTTATAATTCTATGTCAAAGTCAAGATCAAAATACTTTATTCCAGTAAATACAAGCTTTCTTCTTTTTTCTGTATCATTAATGGCAATAGAAATACCTTCTTTTTGTTTCTCGTCGACGTATGTGAATGTATATATATATAGGGTTGCCATGACAACAATGTTTATAATCGATTTATATAAAGTTTATATATATTAAGGTTGCCATGACAGAAATACATGATATATAATGTTTGCTCATAGAGACCAAATATTATATAAGATTTGCCATGGACAAACAATTTATATTATAATTGCCATGACAAACGAAATATATATAAGTTGCACATGACAACAAACTATATGAAGGTTGCCATGACAAAACATATATATATTATATATATATATTATATGTGTAGTTTTATGATATTATATTATATATGGGTTACCTGACAACATATATATAAATTTTCCTTGAACACATATATATATATATAAGGTTGCCATGAACAAACATATTATATATATTATAAAGGTTGGCCATGAACAACAAGTATCAATAAGGTTCATGACAACAATATAATATAGTATAATATATATGAATATATATAAGGTGTGTGTCTTCACGACAACTATATCTATGCATATCTATCTATCTTATCTATTCTATCTAATTCCTTATCGATTCTATATATAAGTATAAAAAGTGCCATGACAACAATATATTATTTATTTATATTTTTATATTTATATATTATATATATATATATATTTTTGATATATTATTTTATTATTATTATTTATTGTAGTTGCAATGATCAACGTATGTTATATAGTGTATATAGTATTTATTAGGTATATTTATTATTATTATATATTAATTATATATTATATGTAAGTTGCGATGACACAAATTAATATATATGAATAATAATATATATTTAATTATAATATATATATATATATAATAAGCTCATGACATCTAATATAATATAAGGTTGCCATGACAACAGGTACAGCGTAAAAGAGCTTTTGATCTCTGTGTTGTTATCAGTAGGAAGGTGTTCACAGCTGGTGTTGTCTTCTGATGAGCGTCTTGATGTAGGCGAGAGAGATAATGATGTTGGTCGTGATGATGATGACGATGATTGTGGTGGTGGCGGTGTTGATGATGGTGACGATGATGTTTTTTTGTGTAGTGGTGGTGTTGATGTGTGATGAATGATGATGGTGGATAATGGTGATGATGGTGGTGGTGGGATTAATGACGATGATGATGTTGGCGGTGGTTGTTGATGGTGAATGATGATGGTGTGTATGTGTGGTGGTGATGTTTGATCAGTTGATTGATTGTGATGATTTGTAAATGGTGATGTGATGATGATGGTGTTGTGATAATGAATGATGCTGGTATGAGTCTTGTGGTGTGGAATGGTGGATGATTTGATGATGGTGGTGGTTTTGGTAGTGGTAATGATGATGATGGTTGATGATTGTTGCTGATTTGATGCTAATGTGATAATAGTGATGATATAACCTAATGGTGGTGATAATGTCGATGATGATGAGTTGGGATGGTGATAGTAACAACAACGGAAATCATTATTAAAACCTCGACATTTTCCCAGTATGCCCATTATTTCACTCTGCATGAACTACCGAAAAAAACACCTCGTCCCCTAAAAAACACACAAAAAAAACGTAAAATCTATTTTTAAAAAACTATAAAAAGAAGAAGAAAAATATAAAATCTTTACAGAATCAATCATAACATAACAAGCATAAAAACTACAACATGAGAGACCAAACACAACAACTCAGACGTTCTA
>NW_020871995.1:55000-57500 GCF_003789085.1 Penaeus vannamei
GCATTTCTTTAGATGTTAGTTGTAAACCTCTAGTTTTAATCCTTCCTGTAATTAGGTACACGGAAGAGCTGTTATCATTTAGAAGATTTTTTTAAAATACACGACTGCATAACAATGAAAGAAAATAAAGGATAGAATCAACAATTTTAATGTTAGTCTCCTCCTATTGTCACTGGAGCCACGATGAAGACTCACAATAACAAAATAAAAACAAAACAACAACAACAACAACAAAAAAAAAACAAAAAAAAAAAAAAAAAACAAAAACAAACACAAACAATCGTTGAAGTTACGCGGATCGAATGAACAGCTGGAAGAGGGAAAATGCTCCTTATTAAACTTCTTCTAGCAACCTCACCTGATCTTGTGGGAAAAGATACAGCTGACCCTATTTCAATGCTGGGGAAAGAGGTCTCTTCTACACGGCATCTGTAGAAGAAAAGGGAATGAAAGAATAGGGAAAAAATAACACAAAAAACGTAAAGAACCTAATTGAACTCTGCAGATAAAAGATAATAATATTAAGGAATGAAAAGAGGGATAATGGATTCCTTGCGAATATAGATAAAAAGCTTTGGAAGAAAAAAATGAAAAATAGGGAAAAAAATTAACATAAAACGTAAAAGAACCTAATTGAACTCTGCAGATAAAAGATAATAATATTAAAGGAATGAAAGAAGGAAAATGGAACCTTGTGAAAATAGATAACAAGCTCTGGAAGAAAAGGGAATGAAAAAATAAGGGAAAAAAAACATAAAACGTAAAAGAACCTAATTGAACTCTGCAGATAAAATCTAATAATATCAAGGAATGAAAGAAGGAAAAAATTGTGCAACAATGTGAAAATTAAATAACAAGCTCTGATTAAAAGAAACACAGTTCAAATATGCTAATGGTAATGTGTGTAAAGGTATGAAATATTTACACTGACAATGTTTTTCTTTCTATAATAAAGAAGGACTTACAAAGGACAGACACAAAAACTAAGAAATTCGTGTAAGATATACTTACTCAAAAAGTATAAAAGAAAGGCAATATAATTTGTTTTATATAAGTAAAGTGCCCGGCAGGAAGATCCTATGAAAGAAAATTATTGCTAGTTTTTTTCTTCTTTTTCACTATCATAAATATGAGACACGCACATGGAAAACACACACACACGAACACACACATACACACACACACACCACACACACACACACACACAAACACCACCACACAACACATATATGTGTGTGTGTGTGTGTTGAAAAGTATGAAGTAAATAAAATAATAATAATTACTCAATAAAAACATACATTAATAAATGACTGTAAACGACCAGAAAACTAGTCAGAAAAAGTAAATAATAGAAAAAAATAACCAGGTAATGAAAAAAAGAGAAGAATTATTTACTTTTCTAACCCACCCTACCACCAACCCATTTAATTGACTTTTCCACTGTTTAAGAGAAAGCTACGTTGTTCTGGCACAGGAATCAATTTTCCGTCTCTCTTTCTTTCTCTCTGTCTGGTCTGTCTGTCTTTCTGTCTGTCTGTCTCTGTCTCTCTGTCTCTCTCTTCTCTCTATCTCTCTCATTCTTTCTTTTCTTTCTCTCTTTTCTTCTCCCTCCTCCCTCCTTCTCTCTCTCTCATCTCTCACTCTCACTCCTCTCTCTTACCTGCCCCCTTTCTCTCTCGTCTCTCCCTCCACCCCCCCCCTCTCTCTCTCTCTCTCTCTCTCTCTCTCTCTCTCTCTCTCTCTCTCTTCTCTCTCTCTCTCTCTCTCTCTCTCTCTTCTCTCTCTCTCTCTCTCTCCCTCCCTCCTCCTCCTCTCTCTCTCTCTCTCCTCCCTCTCTCTCTCCCTCCCTCCCTCCCTCCTTCCTCCCTCTCTCTCTCCTCTCTCTCTCTCTCTCTTTCGCTCCTTCTCGCTCCCCTTTTTTCTCTCCCTTCTACCTCTTTCAGGGAGCCAGTAGCTTTCGCCCGCAGGCGGTCCATCTCATGAATGAAATCAATTATACGAGCTGCGTCCCTTCTCTTTGGTCCGATGTCGCTGCTGGTGGAGGTGGGCTGGCGTCGTGCATGTGGCAGCCACTCGTAACAGGGCTGGGAGATGGGGGAGAAACATTAGAAAAAAAATTATTGGCTTTTTTTTTTTGTTTTTCGTCGTTTTTTCGTGTTTTTTTTTTATTTCATTGTTGTTATCGTGTGTGTTTTTTCTGTTTTTTTCTGTTTTGTGTGTCGGTTTGTGTGTGGGTGTTTGTGTTTTTTTTTTTTATTTAATTGTGTTTCGTGTGTGTTTCTCTCTTTTTTTCCTCTTGTTTACTTTTGTATGTGTGTATGTTTTTTTTTTATTATTATTGTTGTTTCGTGTAGTTCTAACTCTCTCTATTCTTTTTTCGGGGGGGGGGTTGTTTGTTTGCTTTCCTTGGTTTGTTTACTTTATTGTTTTGTTTTCTGTCTCTTTTTTTCTCTTTACGTAAGTAAATCTATACCTTTCTCGTCCTTTGATGTCGAACTTT
>NW_020871995.1:62500-69650 GCF_003789085.1 Penaeus vannamei
CTCTACCTCTCTTCCCCTTACCTCCTCCCTTATTTCCCTTCCCCTCTTTCTCTCTCCCTCCCTCCCCTCTCTTTCCTCTCTTTCTTCCCTCTCCCTCGTCTCCTTCTCCCATTTTCCCTTATTTCCTTTCTCTCTCTCCCCCCCCTCTTCCCTCTCCCCTCACCTCCTCCCTTATTTCCTTTCCCCTCTCCTCTCTCTCTCTCTCTCCTCCTCCATTTTCCTTATTTCCTTTTCCCTCTCCTCTCTCCCTCTTCCCCCTTACCTCCTCCTTATTTCCCTCCCCTCCTCTGCTCCCCTCTTTCCTCTCCTTCCTCCTTCTCTCTTATTTCCTTTCCCTCTCCTCTCTCCCTCTTCCCCTTACCTCCTCCCTTATTTCCCCTTCCCTCCCTGCCCCCCTCTTTCCTCTCCTTCTTCCTTCTCCCCTTTTCCTTATTTCCTTTCCCTCTCCTCTCTCCCTCTTCTTCCCCTCTCTTCCCCTCTTCCCTAAAATCCCAAACTCTTACCCTAAGAAAGACTCTCGGTTCACCAGCTGCAAGACGCCCCTCACAGATGGCTCGAGTCCACCTGTCGGGTTTGGGATCCCACTCATTACGAGTCTGTGTCTATATATGTCAAATCTCTGTCTGTTTGGCTGATTGTAATGTCTGATTTGATGGATTATTGTTTTTTTTTTTGTACGTCTGTGGGTCAGTAAATGAATAAATTAATGAAAATCTACCAGTAAATGAGATGTGTTTGTGTGTTTTGTTTTGTTTGTGTGTTTTTAGTTTTCTGGGTTGATGGATTTTTTTTTTTTTTTTTTTTTTTTTTTTACGTTTGGGAGACACGTGTTTGTGGGTCTTTAAATAAATAAATAAAAATCTATTAATAAATGAGATGTGTTTATTGGGAGAGATGTGTTTGTGGGTCAGTAAATAAATAAATTAATGAAAATCTATCAATAAATGAGATGTGTTTATGTGTTTGTTTTGTTTGTGTGTTTCTAGTTTTCTGGTTTGATGGATTGTGTTTTTGTTTTTTTTTTTGTACGTTTGGGAGACACGTGTTTGTGGGTCAGTAAATAGATAAATAAATTTATATAAATAAATAAATTTAAGTAAATAGATAAATAAAGTTGTGAGACACGTGTTTGTGGGTCTTTAAATAAGATAAATAAATAAAATCTATCAATAAATGAGATGTGTTTGTGTGTTTGTTTTGTTTGTGTGTTTCTAGTTTTCTGGTTTGATGGATTGGTGGCTTGTACGTTTGGGAGAGACGTGTTTGTGTTTTAGTTTTGTTTGTTTTTGTTTGTGTAAGTGTTCAGCTGTTTGGTTTCATGAATTGGTTTTGTGCTTTCGTTAATGCGTGTTTGTGTTCATTTTGTTTGTTTTTCTTTGTTTGTGCAAATGTCCAGCTGTTATGTGTCACTTTTGTTTGTTTTTCTTTGTTTGTGTAATGTCAGCTGTGTGTCACTTTGTTTGCTTTTCTTGTTTTGTGCAAATGTCAGCTGTTGTGTGTCACTTTTGTTTGTTTTCTTTGTTTGTGTAAATGTCCACTGTTGTGTGTCACTTTGTTGTTTTTCTTTGTTTGTGTAAATGTCCAGCTGTTTGTGTCACTTTGTTTGTTTTTCTTTGTTGTGTAAATGTCCAGCTGTTGTGTGTCACTTTTGTTTTGTTTTTCTTTGTTTGTGTAATGTCAGCTGTTGTGTGCACTTTTGTTTGTTTTTCTTTCTTTGTGCAAATGTCCAGCTGTCCTTTGTTGTTTTTTCTTTGTTGTAAATGTGCTGTATGTGTCACTTTGTTTGTTTTTCTTTGTTGTGTAAATTCCAGCTGATATGTGTCACTTTTGTTTGTTTTCTTTTTTGTTAAATGTCCAGCTGATATGTGTCCTTTTGTTTGTTTTCTTTGTTTGTGTAAAATGTCAGCTGTTATGGTCCTTTTGTTTGTTTTTCTTTGTGTTGTTTGTTCCTTTGTTTGTGTAAATGTCCAGCTGTTATATTGTCCCTTTGTTTGTTTTGTTTCTTTGTGTAAATGTCAGCTGTTATGTGTCACTTTTATTTGTTTTTCTTTCTTGTGCAAAATGTCAGCTTTATGTGTCCCTTTTGTTTGTTTTTCTTTCTGTTTGTAATGTTTCCAGCTGTTATGTGTCACTTTTGTTTGTTTTTCTTTGTTTGTGGGCAAATGTCCAGTTATGTGTCACTTTTGTTTGTTTTTCCTTTGTTTGTGTAAATGTCAGCTGTTGTGTCACTTTTGTTTGCTTTTTCTGTTTGTGTTGTTCCAGCTGTATGTGTCACTTTTGTTTTTTTTTTGTTGTGTAAATGTCCAGCTGTTGTGTCACTTTTGTTTGTTTTTCTTTGTTTGTGTAAATGTCCAGCTGTTATGTGTCACTTTTGTTTGTTTTTCTTTGTTTGTGCAAATGTCCAGCTGTTATGTGTCACTTTTGTTTGTTTTTCTTTCTTTGTGTAAATGTCCAGCTGTTAGCTTTGATGTATTGGTGGTTTGTACGTTCGGAACATACGTGGTTATGCATTTGCTTTGTTTGTTTGTTTGTGCAAGTCTCCACCTCTCTGACTTCATACGTTCGTCAGATACGTGTTTATGTAAACGAGTTTCTTTTGTTTGTTTGTGTCCAGCTGTTTGTGTCTATGTCTGTCTGTCAGGGAAGGGCGTTCTCTATCAGACTCGTTATCAGACCCGTGCCTAGCCAGCTGTGGGCGGCAGGGAGTCTTGGTGTCCAGCTGGGTCGTGTCAGCTGGGGAGAAATGCGGTAGATTGAATGTGCCTTTAATTATTCTTTTTTTCTTTTTTTTTAGGTTTGATTGGTAGATTTTTTATTTATCTTTTTATTTGATCTGATTAGGAAAAATCGATTTACTTTTGTCTCCATTTTCGTTTTTTTTCCTTACTCGTATTTTTTAAAATCTTTTTATTTGATTTGATTTTCTAAAAAAATCGATTTTCTTTGTCTCTATTTTCGTTTCTATTTCTTTAGGTACCTCTTCATTTTCCTTTCTCTCTCTCTCTCTCTCTCCTTCTCTTTTTTCTTTCCCTCTTTCCCCCTCCCTCTCACTCTCTCTCTATTTGTCCCTTTTCTCACTCTCTCTTCATTCTCCCTTTCCCTCTCTCCCCTTCTCCTGCTCTCTCATTCTCTCCCTCTCTCCCTCCACCCTCCCTCTGACTCTCTCTCTCATTCTCCCTTTCCCTCACCCTTCCATCCTCCCTTCTCTCTCTCTCTCTCATTCTCCCTTTCCCTCCCTTTCCTATATCTCTCTCTCTTCCTTTCCCTCTCTCCCTTCCTCCCTCCATTCTACCTTTCCCTCACTCCCTTCCCATCCTCTCTCTCTCTCTCTCTCATTCTACCTTTCCTTCCTCCTTCCACCCTCCTCTCTCTCCCTCTCATTCTTCCTTTCCCTCTTTCCCTTCCCTCCTTCTTATTCTCTCTCATTCTCCCTTTCCTCTCTCCCTCCACCTCCTCTGACTCTCTCTCTCATTCTCCGTTTCCCTCTCTCCACCCTCCCTCTCGTTCTCTCTCTCATTCTACCTTTCCTTCTCCTTCCACCCTCCCTCTCGCTGTCTCTCATTCTCCTTTTCCCTCCCTTTCCCCTCCCTCTCGCTCTCTCTCTCATTCTCCCTTTCCCTTTCCTTCCACCCTCTCTCTCTCTCTCTCTCATTCTCCCTTTCCCTCTCCCTTCCACCCTCCCTCTGACTCTCTCTATTCTCCGTTTCCCTCCCTTCCTCTCCTTCCTATCTCTCTCTCTCTCATTCTCCGTTTCCCTCCCTTCCTCTCTCTCTCTTCCCTTTTCTTTACCGCTTCCTCGTCCTCCTCCTCAACATCAACTAAATCTAATCTTATGAAAAATTACGAGCTGAATCATCAACAGCAACTGGCCATTCCGCCATGTACACACACGTACACACACACCACACACATACACTCACTCACACGCACACACACACACTCACGCACAACATACACAGAGTCACACACAGGTAAAACTACACAAATCATATTGACACACATACACCTACACCACAACTACCATTTACACACACACACGTACACCTACAACACACAAACACTTAACACACACACACACACACACACAGGTAAAGCTACACGCACACCACACACACCACACCCAGCCACACACCCACACACACCACACACATCCACCCACCTACACACACCTACACCCACACACCCACACACACCCACCCACCTACACACCCAGCCACAAACACACACCCACACACACACACACACCTACACACACACACACACACACACATCCACCCACCTACACATCCCACCACACACCCACACCACACCTACACACACACACACACACACACACATGATGTAGGTAAATTGCCTGTGGTTCTTCCTCCTTGGAAAGCCATATGTCAAAGGATGAGACTGACGATGCAGACTCAAGTATCTGAAGAGAGTCAAAATTGCCAATGTTTCATTTCTTTTTTTCTTTTTATAACTTTTTTTTTCTTTTTTTTCTCTCTCGCTTTTTTTTTTTTTTTTTTTTTTTTTTGGTGTGGGTGTGTGTGTGTAGGAGGGATGGGGGTTGTGTGTGTGGTGGGTGTGCGTTGTGGGAGGGGAGATGTGTGTGTGTGTGTGTGTGTGTGTAGGTGTGTGTATTGGTGCGTGTGAGAGGGGATGATTTTGTGTGTGGTGTTTTGTTCGTTTGTTTGTGGGTATTTATATATGTATATGTGTGTCTGTGCGTGTATTTGTTTGTGAGTGTGATGTGTATGTATCTGTATACATTTGTGTGTGTGCGTGTGCGTGTGTATATGTATTAGTGTATGTGTGCGTTCTCGTTTATGTGAGCGTGTATGTACGTATGTATGTATGTACGTGACCTTAATAGTATCTCCACCGGCTATTGCAACATCCAGTTATACATTTCCCTCGATTTTGGGCTCAACTCCAACAGGAAAGAATAAAGGAGAGGAAGAAGGAGAAGCGAAGATGATCAAAGGAAGGGGATGACAGAGAATGAGAGGGAAATAGCATGGAATCACGTAGATATAAATGCAGAAGAGAGAGGGAAGGGGGAGGGAGAAAAGAGAAAGGGAGAGAGGAAGAGAGGAGAGAGAGAAAGAGGGAGAGCAGGGAGGGAGGGAGGCCGGAGGGAGAGGAGAGAGGGGAAGAGAGAGGGAGAGAGAGAGAGAGAGAGTAGAGAGAGAGCAGAGAGAGCCAGAGAGAGAGAGAGAGAGAGAGAGAGAGAGAGAGAGAGAGAGAAGAGAGAAGAGAGAAAGAGGAAAGGAAGAGAAACAAAGAGAGAAAACAGAAGACAGACAGAGAAAGAGAGAGAGAGAGAGGAAGACAAAGAGAAAAGAGAGAAACAGACATAACAGACAGAGAAAGAGAAAGAGAGAGACGAAAGATAAAGAGACAGAGAGAAAAGAGAACAGAAAGACAGACAGACAGAGAAAAAGAGAGAAAGAGAGAGGAAGACAAAGAGACAGAGAGAGAAAGAAAGACAGACAGAACACGACAGACCAACAGACAGACAGACACAGACAGACAGACAGACAGACAGACACACGACAGACAGACAGACACAGACAGACAGACACATCGCCGCCATCCCATCGCAGGCAGCAAGAGCAGGCAGATTTTGAGACATCTAAAAATATCCCAAAGTTGTTTATGTTTGGGTGTTTATATCCCAACTGTCCGGATGTTCGTTTCTTACCCTCCTCCTTTCTTCCTCTTCCCTTCTCCTCCTCTTCCTCTTTCTTCTCTTCTGCTTCTCTTCTTCTCTTCCTCTTCCTCTTCTTCTTCTTCCTCTCCTCCTCTTCGTCTTCTTCTTCCTCCTCTTCCTCTTTCTTTCTCTTTCTTCTCTTCCTGCTCATCCTCTTCTCTTCTTCCTTCTCCTCCTCTCCCTCTTTCATCTCTTCTCCTTCTTGCTCTCTTCCTCTCCTTCTCTCTTCTCTTTCCTGCTCCTTCCCTTCTTCCTCTCTTTCTTGCTCCTCTTTCTCTTCTTTCTTCTCTTCCTTCTTCTCCTTCTTCCCCCTCCTCTTTCTCTTCTTCTTCTTCCTCCTCCTCCTCTTCCCTCTTATCTTCTCTCCTCTCCTCCTCTTCCGTCTTTCTTTTCTTCCTTCCTCTCCTCTTTTCCTTTCTCTTCTTCTTTCTTCCCTTCTCCTCCTCTTCGTCTTCTTCTTCTTCCTGCTCCTCCTCTTCCTCTTTCTTTTTCTTCCTGCTCCTCCTCTTCCTCTTTCTTCTCTTCCTGCTCCTCCTCTTCGTCTTTCTTCTCTTCCTTCTCCTCCTCTTTCTCTTCTTTCTTCTCTTCCTTCTCCTCCTCTTGTCTTTCTCTTCCTTCTCCCTCCCCCCTCTTCCTTTCCTTCTCTTCCTCCCCCTCCTCTTCCTTGTTCTAACCCTCCTCCTTCTCTTCTCTCCTCTCTTCCTCTTTCTTCTCTTCCTCCCCTCCTCTTCTTCTCCTTTTTCTCCTTCCCTTCTCTTTCCTCCTCCTCCTCCTCTCCTCTTTCTCCTTCTCCCCCTCCTCCTCTTCTTCTTCTTCCTTCTCTTCCTCCTCCTCCTCCTCCTCTTCTTCTTCTCCCTTCTCTTTCCCCCTCCTACTCCTCTCCTTTTTCTTCCTCCTCCTCCTCTTCCTTCTCCTCCTCTCCCTCCTCTCTCCTCTTCTCTCTCCTCTACCTCCACCTCCTCTTTCTTCTTTTTCTTCTCCGTCCTCTTCGCTTACTTTTCCTTTGTTATCTACCTCATATCTTGCCATCCTCTATTTTTTTTATTTTTATTTGTTTATTTATTTTTGTTTTAGATTCTTTCTCGTTGTCTTACTCCTCTTCCTCTTCCTTCTTCTTCTTTCTCATCCTCTTATCTTACCCCTCTTTCCCCCTTCTCTTCTTCATCTTCTTGCTTTTTCGTTGTTGTTGTTTGTTCTCCTCTCCTTATTCCTACTCTTTGTAATTCCTTTTTTTTAAATCTTTCCTAAAGATTTATCTCTTATTCCCCTTTCTCCTCCTTCTGTTTCCTCCTGATCTTCCTTTTTTCATCTTGTTCCCTTCTTCTTTTCCTCCTCCTCCTCCTCCTCTTATTTCTGTTCGCTTCCCTTCCACACCGTTTTTTTTTCTCCTTTTCCTTCTCTTAATTTCTCCTCTTCCTCCTATATTTTCTCCTCTTCCTTCTCCCA
>NW_020871995.1:82035-87035 GCF_003789085.1 Penaeus vannamei
AATAAAAGTAGACAAAATAATAGAAAATGTCCAAAATAACAAAAAAAAAATAAATAATATAAATAATAATAATAAGTAAAAAAACTAATGAATAAAGTAGAAATACATTCACAAATGATAATAATAACAATAAGAGAAAAAGAAAAGAAATAAACAAAATGGAAAACACTACTTGCTTAAAAAAAAAGAAAAAAAGAAAAGAAAGAAAGAAAGAAAGACAATACAAAACACAACTTGCTTAAAAAAGAAAGAAAGAAAGAAAGAAAGAAAGAAAGAAAGAAAGAAAGAAAAGAAAGAAAGAAATACACAACACGACTGTTTCTAAAGAGGTGACAATGCTCTTGCCAAGAAGGCGTTAATTGCATGCATCTGCAGACGAAGCCTCTTAAATTATCTTACACGACTTTTCATTTTATGGTCAATTTTTTTTTCCATTTTTTTTTTTTTTTTTTTTTTTTGACGTTTCCCATTTACTGGCTATAAATTCTCATCAGCGTCCTTGGTTCTCTCTGGTGCTCTGTCTATTTTATTTCTATTCGTCTCTCTCTTTCTTTCTTTCTCTATTTCTCTCTCTGTTTGTTTGTCTGTCTGTCTGTCTCTGGCTCTCTCTAGCTCTTTCTTTCTCTTTCCGTCTCCCTCTCGCTCTTTCTTTGTGTATGTTTGTATGTTTGACTTTCTCCCTCTTCTTTTTTTTCTTTTACCTTCTCTCTTTCTCTCTAGTCTTTCTCGCTCTCGCTCTCTCATCTCTTTCCGTCTCCTCTCTCGCTTTTCTATATGTCTGTCTGTCTTTCTTCCTCTCTCTCTCTCTCTCTCTCTCTCTCTCTCTCTCTCTCTCTCTCTCCTCTCTCTCTCTCTCCTCTCTCTCTCTCTCCTCCCTCTCTCTCACTCACTCTGTAAATATAAATAATTGACTTCCTCTCTTCGCATTCCCATCATCAGTCATCTTCTTCCTCCCTCCTTTCTTCCCTCTCACTCGAAATATAATTAATTTCCAAATCAATATTTATCACCAACTTTCTCTCTTTAAACTCACTCTCAACATGTTAAGTTCCCTCAATACCTTTCTTTCAACATACCCATGATTCACCTTAATCTTACACCTGTCTACTTAACTCTCATACTTTCCTCTCTCTCGCTCCCCGAAATAGATAGATAGGTGAGTAAATAGATAGAGAAGAGAACATAACCCTAACTCAGTGGCGCTTACTTTAACCCTGGAAACAAACCTTTTAGAAAACTCATTAACTGTGTTCTCTTCCTTGTATGACACTTAGTTATTTGTGTATTAACTCCTCCTCTCTCTCTCCTTCTCTCCTTCTGTCTGTCTTCTGTCCTCTCTTCTCTCTCTTTCTCTCTCTTCCTTGTATGACCTATAGTGCTGTTATAACTCCTCGCTCTCTCTCACTTTCTCTCTTCGTCTGTCTGTCTGTTCCTCTTCTCTCTCTCTTTCTCTCTCTTCCTTGTATGAACTTAGTTACTGTGTATAACTCCTCCTCTCTCTCTCCTTCTCTCCTTCTGTCTGTTCTCTGTCTGGCACTTTTCTCTCTGTAATGTCTGTTTCTTATCGCTCTCTCTTTCTGTCTGTCTGTCTTTCTTCCTCTTCTCTCTCTTTTCTCTTTTCTGTGTCTGTCTGTCTCTTCTTCTCTCTTTTCTTTCTCTCTCTCCTTCTCTCTCTCCTCCCTCTTCCCTCTCTCACGCTCCAAACACCCGTACACACACCAACTATACTAACATTCATACAAACGCACCTCACACACACAGAGCCACACACATAACACACGACACACATAAACACTGACACACCAACACACGCACACACACACATCTTCCCTCCCCCCTACCCCCTCCCCCCTCCCCCCGCCCCCCCTACCTCTACCCAACACCCTCTTACGCAAAAAGAGCTGACGGAGATACCACCCTTACGACAGGAGGCAATAGGGTTGTTTTCCTGATTTAATGAACAACAAATTAAAACTGAGCGAATCTACAGCTGACGAACTTTGCGGGGGTGTCGAGTGCAGATATTTATTTATTTTTTTTTTTTGTCTTTATATTTTTTGGGGTCGGTGGGAGTATATATATATATGGGAGTGAGGGCGAGGGAAGAGGAGGAGGAGAGGAGGAGGAGGAGGAGGAAAGGAGAAGAGGAGTGAGGGCGAGGGAGGGAGGAAGAGGAGAAGGAGGAGGAGAAGGAGAAGGGAGGAGAGAGGGAGGAGAGGGAGGAGAGGAGAGGAGGAGAGAGAGGGGAGGTGAGAAGAGGGAGAAGAAGGAGAGGAGAAAGGAAAGGGAAGGAGGAGAGAAGAGGGAGGAGGAGAGGAGGAGGAGGAGGAGGAGGAGGAGGAGAAGAGAGGAGGAGGAGGAGGGGAGGAGGAGGAGGAGGAGGAGAGGAGAGGGGAAAGGAGGAAGGAGGAGGAGAAGAGAAGGAGGAGGAGAGGGAGAAGGGAGGGAGGAGGAGGAGGAGAGAGGAGCAAGAGGCGAGGAAGGAGGAGGAGGGAAGGAGAGGAGAAGGAGGAAGTAGAGGAGGAGGAGAGGAAGAGGAGAGGAGGAGGAGGAGGGGCAAAGGAGGAAGAGGAAGGAGAGGGGAGAGGGGGAAAGGGAAGGGATGTTTTTTGTGATTCACGGCGCGGTGATGAGGGTGGGATTTTTGTCAGCGAGAAGATGGGAGAAGAAGAGAATGTAAAAACATACATATGTTGGATGAACACTCACACATGATATACGTACATACATCCATATCTATATGTATACAACACACACGCACACACACACATCTCTCTCTCTCTCTCTCCTCTCTCTCTCTCTCTCTCTCTTCTCTCCTCTCTCTCTCTCCTTTATATATATATATATATATATATATATATATTATAATATATATATATATATAATAATATATATATGTGTGTGTGTGTGTGTGTGTGTGTGTGTGTGTGTGTGTGTGTGTGTGTGTGTGTGTGTGTGTGTGTGTGTGTGTGTGTGTGTGTGTGTGTGGTGTGTGTGTGTGTGGTTGTGTGTGTGTGGTGTTGTGTGTGTGTGCGTGTATGTGTATGTGTGTGCGTGTAGCGTATGTATGTATGTATGTATTATATTATTACACACACGCACGCAACTGCAATGAGAGATTAAGAGAGAATGATGGTCGTAAATGAATTGCAGACCTTTAATCAGTGTGCAATAAGCTAGCCTCTTCTCAGAGCACATTTCATGAATATTCTATTAGTTTGCGAACGAAAGGTAAGGCATGGAATGATGGAGAGAAAAGAGAGAGAGAGAGAGAGAGAGGAGAGAGAGAGAGAAGAGAGAGAGAGAGAGAGAGAGAGACGAGAGGAGAGAGAATGAGAGAGAAGAGAGAGATGACAGAGACAGAGACGAGAGAAACAGAAGACGAGACAGAAACAGACTCGAACAGAGACAGAGACAATACGCAAATGCTATCACAGAGACAGAGACAGAATCAGACAGAAACAAGAAAAGAAAACCACAACAGAAACAAACAAAAGCAAGACAGACATTTAAACAAAGACAGAAAACAACCAAACCACCAGAGAAACCGCAAAGAGAGAACCTATGAGAGACCTAAAGAGAAGAAAGGAAGAAAACCGAAGTATTTAAAGGGCGGGACCGCAGCCGACGACAGATGGCATGGAGCCCAAGTGAGCATCCCATGCCTTATCTCTCTCATCTCTCCTTATCACTCTTCGAAGCTAAAAATGACATTGAGCGACAGTCGTAACGCTATCTATTTTTGGGCGCTGGTGCGGACACAAACCTAAAAGACGTACGTCACATATAAAAAGGGAATGGACGATTAAATGTTTGGTGCGCGTTTAGTTGTGAGTGTTTGAGAGAGGAGGGAAGGAGGGAGGGAGAGAGGGAGGGGCAGGGAGGTGAGGGAGGGAGGGATGGGGGGGGGAGGGAGGGAGCGGGAGGGAAGGGGAGGGAGGGGGGAGGAGAGGGAGGGAGGGAGGGAGGGGGAGGGAGGGGTGGAGGGGAGAGAGAAGAGAGAGAGGAGAGAGAGAGGAGCGAGAGAGAGGAGAGAGAGAGAGAGAGAGGAGAGAGAGAGAGAATGGAGAGAGCAGCGAGAAGAAAGAAGACTCAGCAAGGAGAAGAATAAGAATGAGAGAGAGAGAGGAAAATAAAAAGAGACAGAGAAAGTGAGAGGGTAAGAAGAGATGAAAGATACAGAACAAAACATAATCAGCATAAATCAAACAGACATTAATCTCAAAAACACGGCTCACATCAACAACAACAAACAAGCATACACACACACACAACACACACCACGAACTACACACACACACACACACACACACCACACACACATACACACCACACACACACTCACCATCCCTCACAGACACAGAAAGATCATCAGGCATCCTCGTAAACTACGCCCCCTTCACTCCCTCGCCCTCTCCCCTCCCCCTTTTAAAAAATGCTTTCTCTAAAGCACCCACACTGATTACAAAGGATTCTAAGAATTCACAACCTCACTAATTTGTTTGTCTATTGTGACACTAACTATCACTCTAGCTCAGAATGTGTATTTGTGTATTGGGCGTTTAAATAGACACGGTGCACTATAACTCGAAGCTAAGTTGGTTTTTACTAAAATGTATCTCTAAGGGTTAAAGAGATGGAGAGAGAGAGAGAGAGAGAGAGAGAGAGAGAGAGAGAGAGAGAGAGAGAGAAGAGAGAGAGAGAGAGGGAGAGAGAGGAGAGGAGAGAGAAGAAAGGAGAGAGAGAGAGAGGAGAGAGATTCGAATACAGAGAGAGAGAGAGAGAGAGGAGAGAGAGAGAGAGAGAGAGAGAGAGAGAGGAGAGAGGAGGAGAGAGAGAGAGAGAGAGAGAGAGAGAAGAGGAGAAGAGATAGAGAGAGAGAGAGAGAGGAGAGAGAGAGAGAGAGAGAGAGAAGAGAGAGAGATAGAGAGAGAGAGAGAGACTATGTATCATATAATAACGTGTCTTGATCAGAATATATAATATATGTTAAGGATTCT
>NW_020871995.1:97197-102197 GCF_003789085.1 Penaeus vannamei
GCCAATAGCATAGTTCGGTCATGGAAATAGGAGGAAGAATGCAACACATGACGCTATCATCCGCTGCAGACACCAGGGTTGTGACGAAGGGAGAGCAAGAACTTAGGCCGGAGATATTGGTTGGAGAATGGTGTTCGAGAAATAGCCTCGTAATGTAGAAGAGGTATGAATGAGACTAGTATCTTCAACATATACAAGAGATGTATTTGAGAGTGTGTGGAATTACGTCTTATAGCAGAAGTTCTTCAAAGATACAAGAGATGTACTTGTGACCGGTTTTTTTCGATTACGTACTTCCACATCAATGTGATCATATAACATTAGATGTATTTTTGCGTACTCTGGTTCGAATGAACGTCTTCATCTAGATCTTCAAACAAATACAAGAAGATGTATTTGACCGGTTTCTGATGACTCTTCAATACAGATTTCAATCAAATAACAGAGGATTGTATTTGACGGTTTTCGATTACTCTTCATATAAATCAGTGTGAGGATAGTCATGCTGACAACGTAGAAAAGGGGTATGAATGAGACTGGATATCTTCACAATGCAAAGAGATGTATTTTGACCGGTTTGCGATTACGTTTTCGTCAGGAATACATGTATTTTCTGATGAGGACGTCGTCGAAACCGGTCAAATGCATCCTTGTGAAGATTGTGAAAAGATCCTGATGAGGACGTCATCGAAACTCAGATCAAATACATCTCGTTACTGTGAAGATCTTGGTGAAGAGTATCGAACCGGCCAAATACATCATTCTATGTGAAGATCTGTGAAGACGTAATCGAAACCGGTCAAAATACATCTTGATTGTGAAGATCTTGCTGATAGAACTGTGTAATAGATCTGATCTGATGAGGACGTGATCGAACCGGTCAAATACATCTCTTGTATTGTGAAGATCTGATTGAAGACGTAATCGAACGCGGTCAAATACATCTCTTGTATTGTGAAGATCTGGTGAAGACGTGATCGAAACCGGTCAAATACATCTCTTGTATTGTGAAGATCTGATGAAGACGTGATCGAAACCGGCCAAATACATCTGTTGTATTGTGAAGGATTTGATGAAGACGTCATCGAAACGGTCAAATACATTCTTGTATTGTGAAGATTGATGAAGACGTGATCGAAACTCGGCTCAAATACATTCTGTTTTGTATTGTGAAGATTTGAATGAAGACGTCATCGAAACCGGTCAAATACATCTCATCGAAACCGGTCAACCGGTCAAATACATCTCTTGTATTGTGAAGGATCTGATGAAATTGGACGTGAATCGAAACCGTCAATACATCTCTTGTATTGTGAAGATCTGATGAAGACGTGATCGAAAACCGGTCAAATACATCTCTTGTATTGTGAAGATCTGTGAAGACGTGATCGAAACCGGGTCAAATACATCTCTTGTATTGTGAAGATCTGATGAAGACGTTATCGAAACCGGTCAAATACATCTCTTGTATTGTGAAGATCTGATGAAGACGTGATCGAAACCGGTCAAATACATCTCTTGTATTGTGAAGATATCCAGTCTCATTCATACCTTTTCTACGTTTGTCAACATGGATACGGTTCAAATGTGCGTGGTATGTTTCAAATGTCCACAAGTCTGAACAAACACCAAGGGTCCGTGGTATGATTCCAGGACACATAGGGTCAAAAAAACAGAATTTTGATTGTTATGTTGACCAGTTGCTTGATGGGTCATGTTGATACTGAGTAGTCATACTGGTGAACGTTCTAATGCTGAAGTCATACTGATATTCGTCCTAATACTGAGTAGTGATATTGTTAACCCTTTTAGTACTGAGCAGAAATACTGATAAAAGTTCTTATGCTGAGGACTCATACTGATAGTCACTTCAATGCTGAGAGCTAATACTGATGACATCCATATACTGAACCTGATAAAGGAGACAAGGTGAAGATTATCGAAACCTTAAACCACATTGCTACTTCAACCTACAATCAACATTTTGTTTGAAACGAACGAAAAAGAAAAGTAAAAACAGCATAACTTTATAATAATAATAGTTATAATAATAATAATAATAATGATAATATAATAATAATAATAATAATTAATAATATAATAATAATATAATTTTTAATATAATAATAATATTTATAATAATAACTTTATAATAATAATAATAATAGTAATAAGAAATAACTATTCATCCCCTTACTATTTTCTGCCCCATTCATAAATGCTTGGAATACGTCGCTGTGCACAATATTGAACCGCCAGTGTCAATAGGTGAATTTGGCACCCATTCAATCGCTGCAAGTGCCATACCGAGACACTTTTAGGGCAATGACCCTCATGCAACGTAGAAAGTTGTTTGTTGAAAGGGAGCACAGTGCCTGCTGAGTTAATCTTGCTTAAGTACAGCTCGTCATAAAAAAGTCTTGTAAAATCTCTTACGACTCAGTCAGCTGTTTAAAAAAAGGGTCTTAAAACCTACGCCACAGTTGTTAAAAAAAAAAAGTTTTCTACAATATTCATTGTGCTTTGTTTGTGGGTTCTTTCCATTTCACTCGCTAGGACCAACAGGTGGGTTAGACTCCCGCCCGAAGAGTTCCTCAAGGAAAACACAACGAGACTTAAGACACAGACCTCAATGGACTTCCCGGTACGTGACGCTAATCTGATTTTCAATTATCTATTGTTTTCTCTCTCTCTCTCCGAGGAGTTCCTTCGCTCCACGTCACTCCCGCTTCGCCCACGTCCTCCCGCTTCCTTCGAGAATCCCTGACACGTCAATCACACGTCTGTTTTCCACGAGACGTCCGCCATAACCCCGAGACATGACGCCGAGGGAGACAGTGCAAGAGAGGGTCCTTTGGAATCCGATTTACATACAGAGGCAGTCCAGGGGAACGCATGACAATGGACATGACAAGGGAGCTCTGTGCATGACCTTGGATCAGGCACACAGATGCTTCCTTCTTCCAAGGTCTTGAGACAAAGAAACGATTCTTGGGAACACCGGAATCTTTGGTTTGCAAAGATCATTAGCTTCTGTTAGATTTTTTTTACCGTATTTTCACGAGAAGCGTTGAGTGAATAGTACACAGAATGCATTTGATAAATATACATTTAAAATATATATAAACAGATAATATGTATTAATTAAAAAGAAAAAAAAAAGAGAAGGAAGGGGGGTATAAAATGCAAATATGTAATACATATTGACCAAATATATTAGCTTGTGTACATAGAGAAAAAAAACATTTAGATAAACATATGGAATATGGAATATAAATCATCCCTATCATTATATTCATGCTCCCGAGAGAGAGAGAGAGAGAGAGAGAGAGAGAGAGGAGAGAGAGAGAAGAGAGAGAAGAGAGAGAGAGAGAGAGAGAGAGAGAGAGAGAGAGAGAGAGAGAGAGAGACAGACAGAGAGAAAGAAAGAGAAAGAAAGAGAGAGAAAAGAGAGAGTTAGAGGAAGAGAAAGAACAGAGAGACACACATACAGCCAAAGAAACCAACAAAAAAGAAAGAGAAGAGAAAGAAACAAAACAAAACAAAAACCCTCAACACAACACTCCATCCCTCCTCACTCAAAACCACCCCAACACCTTCACACAAAACACAAGAAGCCTTAAAAGAAAATCCTTCGACTTGGATTCTCAGACTTATATCCTAAGACCTCGGCAATGACATGCAGCAGGATGAGCTCCCAGGCGTGTCATGCATCATTGCAGAGATTCCCTGGCATGCAACAACGCAATGCCATCAACACAGCTATCAGTCAACGATCCATTATTGATGAATCTGTGGCTGGATTGGGATTCTCGGCTGAGGGAAAATGGCCGTTGGAATAATGGGGAATATTCTCTTTTTATTAATTTATTGTCATTATTTTATTTATATTATTATTATTATTTTTTTTTTGGGGGGGGTAATATTGTGGTGATGTGATGGTGGTTGTGGTGGTGGTGGTGATGGTGGTGGTGTGTGGTGGTGTGGTGGTGGTGGTGGTGATGGTGGTGGTGGTGATGATGATGATGATGATGGATTATGATGATGGGGGGGGAGGGTAGATATTGTGGTGGGGTTGTGATATGAGTGATGGTGTGGTGATGTGTGATGATGATGTGCAAGTAGTGGAATCTGTATTCAATGATAAAAGTATAATATGATAATTGATGATGATAATGATAATGGTAAATACAGTTATATGATAGATGAATAATAATAAAGTGATAATGATAATGATTACCACTATAATAATAACAAGAAAATAAAAAAATACTAAAACAAAAAACAACAATGATAATAACCGCAATAAAGATCATAAGAATAAACAAAAACACAACAGCAATAACAACGATAATCACAACAAATAAAAAGATAAATTCTTCATGACAATAACGCAATAATGATGTAGATAATACAATTAAATTACGACACAAAAGACAAATACAGTTTAATGATAACAATCGTCATGATAAAAGCAAAATAACAACAACAAAACAAATAGGAATTAAATAAGAGAGGAAATAAGTAAAAAAAAACAAAAAATAATGATAAAGATAAAAACTTGACAACAAGCGAACAAGTAGGAAATAAAAACGAGGAGAGGAAACTGGAATAAAAAAAAAGAATAAAAGAAATAAAGATGAGAGAGAGAGAGAAAAAAAAAACTTTGCGCAAAGTTGAAGAGATTTGTCAGACTTAGACCATAAGAGGAGTCGAAGTTTGTGTGTGTGGGTATGCATGCGTGTGCGTATGTGTGTGTGTGCGTGTGTGTGTATGTGTATTTCTGAGTGATTTTTTTTTTTTTTTTTTTTTGTGTGTGCGTTGGGTGGGTGGCGTGTGGGTGGTGGCGGTGTGGGTGGTGGGCGTGTGGGTGGGTGGGCGTGGGTGGGCGTGGGTGTGTGTGTGTGTGTGTGGCTGTGGGTGTTGTGTGTGTTGTGGTGTTGTGTGTGTGTGTGTGTGTGTGTGTGTGTGTGTGTGTGTGTTATGCGTGTTCGGTTTTG
>NW_020871995.1:112197-115494 GCF_003789085.1 Penaeus vannamei
TGTCTCTCTCTTCTCTTCACTCTCTCTCTGTCGTCTTTTTCTCTCTCTTCCGTCTCTCCTCTATCTCACTCTCTCTCATCTCTCCTCCTCCTCGTCGTCTCCTCTCTCACCTCACTCACTCTCTCTCTCTCTCTCATCATCCTCCCTCTCTCATCTCTTCTCGTCTCTCTCTGTTCTTCTCTCTCACTCTTCCTCTCTCTCTTTCTTCTCCTCCTCCCTCTCGCTCCTTCCCTCTTCTCCTCTCATCTCCACTCCTCATATCTCCTCACTCTCCTCTCTCGTGTCGTCCTTCTTCTCTCCCTCCACTCCCTTCCCGTCTCCTCTCTCTCCCGTTCATCACCTCCTCAATTCTCGCCATCGAGCTCTCTACGTCATTTTCTCATCTCCATCTCTCGTCTCTCTCACCTCTTCCTCCTCCCCTCGGTCCCTCTTCACTCTTCTCTGATCTCGAAAACCTCCTGCTCTTCTCTTTCTCGACACAACACCTCTTCTTTCCCTCCTTCTCTCCCCAAATAAAAATATATCATCCCACTCTTCTCCTCCCCATCATCTCTCTGCGCTTCTCCTCCTCTGCTCTCTCTCATCTCTCATCCTCAATCTACCGTCCCCTTCCCGCCTCCTCTCTCATTCCCCCCATCACGCTCGCTCCCACTCGGACCTCATAACTCCTATACTCCTGCTCCTCTCTCTCACCAGTTCCTCCAGTCACTCACTCTCTTCGTTCCACCCAGCTCTCTCACCTCTCCCGTCTCTCCCCTCTCTCACTTCTCCCCCGCCCCTCACCCCTCGCCCCCCCCTCTCTTCCTCTCCCCCCCGTCTCTCCTCAGCTCCCTTTTCCCCCACCCTCCCTCTCCCTCTCCCCTCCTCCTCTTCTCTCCGTCTTTCATACCTCCGCCCCGCTCTCTCTCTCCGTTCCCCTCCCTCCTCTCTGTTATCCTCTCTCCTTATATTTCTCGCCCTCTCTCCCCTACTCCTCCTTATATTTTTCATCCCCGCATCACCTACACCCTATGCCTTCCTCTTTCACCTCCCAGCTTCCCCTCTGTCACTCCTCCTCTCCTCTCCCCATAATATTCATTTCCATCCCATTCCTATTCCCAACTTCTCCTAACGTCTTGTCTTACCTGATTCCGTCACCGGTCACTCCCTTATCCTATGCATTTCTCTTCTTCTCTTTATCCTCTTCCCTCTACCGTTTCCCCTTCCCTTACCTGTCACCATCCTTTTCTATTACTTCTTCCTTCCTACCCCTCCGTCCTCCACACCTCTTCCCCTTACCCCATTCCCTTACTCCCTGCTCCTAACCCTTCCTTCTCTCCCCTTCACTCTTAATCCATCAAACATCACATCTATCCATCTTTCCGGCCTACCCCTTTTTTCCCCCTCCTTTCCTCTTCCCCTCTCCCCCCATCTTACCATACCAGCCTCATCTATCATCTTTCCGCCCTCCACGTTTCCCCTTCCTTTCCTCTTTCCCTCTCCCCTCCCTCCCCCCCTCCATTTAACCATACACATCTATCCTACTTTCTTCCCCTCCCTTTTCCCCCTCCTTTCCCCTCTCCTCTAACCCCTCTCCCGTTCCCCTCCTTCCCCCCCCCCTTCCTCTTCTCCCAACCTACCCCACCTCCCCCCCTTCTTCTTCCCCCACCCCTCCTCCCCTTCCGCTTCCCCCTCCTCTACCCCTCCCCCTTCTCCCCTCCCTCCCTTCCCCTCCCCCATTCCTCTACCCCCCCCTCCCTTCCCTTCCGAAACGATCACTTAGACACAGCGGGCGTGTCATTTCCTGTCAGTCACGCATGACAGCCAACCCCGCACGCCTCAACACTCGAAATTAACGCTGTCATAAGAGCTGTTCATTGAGTCAAGGTAGTTTAACTTCAGCACCTTAGTTGGTATCGTTTTATTTATTTATTTATATATATTTTTTAATTTCTAATACAGTGTGTTTACTTAATTGGTTATTTGTTTATGTTTTTTTTTTTTGCCCATTTTTATTTTTTGTTGTTTTGTCATTATTATTATCACCGCCATTCTATTCATTCATCGTCATTATCATCATTATCATCATCACCATTAACATCCTCCTCCTAATAATAATCATCCTCTCATCCCATTAACATCCTCATCTCATCACAATCATTATCATCATCGTCATATCATCATCATCATCATTATCATTATCATAATCATCACCATCCATCATTAACTCATTACCCATCCCCTCCTCCTCCTATCATCATCATAATCATCATCCACTATCCACCCTCCTCAATAATCATTCATCATTATCATTATCATCATTATCGTCATCACCATCATCATTATGACCATCAACTTTATCATCAACATTTATCATCGGATTTTCGTCTTGGAATACGTATCATATTTACACCTGACCTTCATAAACCATTTCCTAATTTCAGATACCTGGTTTCGTGACCTAAGAATCTCAACACATGACCTCTGACCTTTGACCCGTGACACCCCCAGCCTACGACCCTTCTCGACCTGTGACCTGTCTATCTGCATGACCTCTCGGACCTGTGACCTGTCTATCTGCATGAAACCTCTCGGGACCTGCTGACCTGTCGGATCTGCATGATCTCTCGGGACCTGCTGACCTGTCGATCTACATTTGACCTCTCGGGACCTGGTGACCTGTCTATTCTGCATGACCTCTCGGACCTGTGGACCTTGTCGATTCTGCAGACCTCTCGGAACCTGCTGACCTGTCGATCTGCATTGACTCTAGGAACCTGTGACTTCAGATGCTTCATGGACCCTCTCGGACCTGTGACCTGTCTATCTGCATGACCTCTCGGACCTGTGACCTGTCTATCTGCATGACCTCTCACGACCCTTGTCAATGCATGGGAACTCTCGGACCTGTGGACCTGTCAAAACATTTGACCTCTGCGGAACCTTGTTGACCTGTCCAAACTCATGAACTCTTCGGACCTGTTGACCTGTTCTACCTGCCATGGACCTCTCGGACCTGTGACCTGGATCTACCATGACCTCGGACCTGTGACCATGTCTATCTACATGACTCACCGACCTGACAAACTCATGACCTCTCGACCTTGTGACGTCTCTGCATGACCTTCGCGGACCTGTGACCTTCTTCTGCATGACCCTCTCCCTTGACCTGGATCTACATGACCTTCTGGACCTGCTGACCTTGGACCTGTCTATCTACATGACCTGCTCACTATCACTCCAAGGGTGATTTTTCATATCCTGCTTTGCTGACCCTGACCCTTCTCTGGTTTATGATATGCCAAATTCGTGATACGA
>NW_020871996.1:0-5000 GCF_003789085.1 Penaeus vannamei
TCTATACTCAATTGCGCACAGTAGTGTCATTATCTTACTTTCATAAATTACATCTCCTCAGTATTCGTGACTTCGGATTTTGAACTGCTCTACTCACCTTTCATGACTGTACGCTACCCCGAAGGGCGAGTGCTGTGTAAATCTGTGTGTTCATCTCCATTACTACATATCGTAGAATAGATGGGTAATGCTATGGAAGCTAGATATTTAATTTAGTTTGCAGCCGCTTTCTTAAGTGATCATTTACGCTGAGTTGGTAGCGCATTCCTTGTTTGCAGGTGCCTGCAGCCAGGTAAATCTACTCTTACTTCATACATATATAACTGTGGTGTATGTGGGTGTGGATATAGATACTCACACACCTCATACACATATTACATTTTTTCCAATCCGCAATTTAATACAGTTATTCGTAATGCACACTAAGCACACACACAACTCATATATTAATTATACCACCCGCTCACTATCTATACTACCTATATTCCACTACTTCTATATATATTATTACTATTTATATCTTACGTATCATATTAACCTATAGTATCTATATCTATAATATGTTGTCGTTGTCGTGTGTGGTGTGTGTGTGGGTGGTGGTGTGTAATGTGTTTGTGTGTGCTGTGTGTGTGTGTCGCTGTGTTGTATATATATATACTATATATATATATATATCTCTTATATTATATATTATTATGATCCCTAGTATTATATATATATATCCTTATACATCTTTATACCTACCTATATACTACTATATAATACTATATGCTCATATATTATATATAGTATATATTACTTTACTATCCTCTACTCTCTCTCTATTGTGTTGTCGTTGTGTGTGTGTGTGTGTGTGTGTCGCTGTTTATGTTTTTATACATATTATTATATGTTATATATCATTATTATTCATATATATTACATATATTACTATATATTATTATACATACACTACATATAGCATAGCATCTATTCATATTTCATTATTATATCTTATATATTCATTTAATATTCATTACTATATCATAAATACTCTTTACTCTTTCATGTATTATATTATATTTATATTATACATTATATATATATATCTATATAATATTCATATTATTCCTATATATATATACTACTCACTATATATGTATTTATATATATATATTTTATTTCTTTATTTATTTTATTTAATTCATTATCTTTTCCTCTCTCTACATCTCTCTTTCTGTTCCCCTCTTCTCTCTTCCCCGCGTCTGCATCTCTTCTTTCCCTCTTTCCTTCTGCCTCTCTCTCTCCTCTTGAAAATGATATCTTTAAATGCTAATACATTGTAGCATGTTATACACACCACATTACACTTATACTTCCGTGTGTTGTTGATTTGTTTTGTGTGTGGTGTGCCTTTGATGCTTGTTTGAAAAATAGAAAGCATTTGTTCACGATCAGCAGTATTTCCAAGAGTATTATTTGTGGAGACATAAACTGTAAACTTCCATTACGAGACCGGGCAGAAACGTACTCCATTGTATATCTATATGATATATTCTTGTGCTATTGCTAGAAAATGCTCTTCATTTATCATAGGGAACTACAGATTTTCTCTATTCTCTTCCCTAAATGAAAACGCAAACTTTATAAAACTATCTTTATTTCTTTGTACCACTATGATGATTATGATATTTATTATCATTCTTATCAATATCATTATTTTAGTTATTGTTGATATTATTATTATAAATGTTGTTTATATCAACAATATTATCATTTTATCCGATATATGATATATATATCACTATCAGTATTATTATCACCATTGTTATTATTGTCATTGTTATTACAGTTATCATTATCATAAATATCTTAATTATCTCTATAATTTCCATAATTATCATTAATAGTGTTATCATTATTATCATTATTAATATTAGTAGTAGTAGTATTACTATTATTATTATTACTACTATTACTATTATAATTATCACTACTATTACTATTATCATTAGTTGCAGTAGTATCATTATCACTATGACCATTATTATCTTTATTATTATATAAATATCATTAACATTAAATAATAATCATCTTAAATATATATCATCATATCATTAGAATCATTATCAATAATAACATAATTATTAATATTGTTGTAATCAGCATTATCATTATAATCGTTTTTTATTGTCAATGTCAGAGTTGTTCCTATTCTTGCTGTTATTACTGCATTATAATTGTCATGGTCATGGCATTACCACTATCATAAAGATCATCACTCATATTATCGCCATGCATAATGATCATTATCTTTAATATGACAAATGATGCCACTAATATTATGATAAAAAAAGGAGAAAACTTTACCAATTGAACCCCTAGAATACGATGACGCAGCAACTAAGACTGCGCTAAAACCTGCCACTGAACCCCGCACTGAGTGAACCTCCGCTGCAATCCAATGCGCTGTCCTGTCAATTCTTGCCCGTTAAAGCGAGGCCGAAGCGCTACAAAGCATTAGGTTTTGAATTTCAGTTTAGGTGATTGAACGCATTCGCCTCGATTCTGCCTTCCGTTGCGAGCTGCCCGGGTTGGATTACTCGCTTTGACGTCCCCCTAATGTAACGCGGCCAGGCTTGCGAGTGACGGGGGTAGGGGGTTTTGGGGTATTGTCTGGGAGGGGGGAGGGGGGGGGGATTTTAGGTGCTTCTTCATTCACGTTGAAGATAAAATATTTGATATGGATTTTTTACCCGCCTCTCTCACTCTGTCTCATTTTATATTACTCGTTTCTTTTGATATTAGTATCATGATTATTCATATTCAATTTTTTTTACGATAGATGTTATTATCATTATTATCAATACTATTATTGTTGTTCTTATTCTCATTATCATTATTATCATTATTTTATTGTTGTTATTGTTATTTTTATCACCATTATTGTTATCAACCATATGAATCTTATAATAGTCATTATTATCGTTAATATAAATATTATTACTATTATCATTATTTTTATTATCATTATTATTATTATTATTTTATTATTATTATTATTATTATTATATTATTATTATTATTATTATTATTTATTATTATTATTATTATTATTAATCATTATATTTATTATTTATTATTATTATATTATTATTATTATTATTATTAATTATTATTATTATTATTATTATTATTATTATTATTATTATTATTATTATTATTATTATTATTATTATTATTATTATTATTATTATTATTATTATTATTATTATTATTATTATTATTATTATCATTATCATTATTGTCATCATCATTATTATTATCATTATTATCATCATCTTTATCCTCATTATTATTAATGATATACTTGTTGCTGTTATCATTATTATATTTTTCTATTATTTTCCTCATTGTTATCATTATTATCATTACTATTATCAGAATTATCATTGTCATTATCATTATCATTATTATCAGAATTATCATTGTTATTGTCATTATCATTATTATCAGAATTATCATTGTTATTATCATTATCATTATTATCATTATTATCATTACTGTTATTGTTATTTATATTATCATTAATATTATTTTTATCATCAATAGTTATGATTATTATTACCATTGCTGATAATTTTTTTTTTGTCATCATTATTCATTATCATTTATCATTACCATTTTTATTCTTATTATTATTGTTTTTCTTCTACTTCTTCGTTTGATTATTATTCACCTTATTTTTGTATTGTTATTATTATTATTGATAATATTATTTCTATCATTATTATTATTATTATTATTATCATTATTATTATTATTATTATTATATTACTATCATTATCATCATTATTTCTTTGTTACCATATTTATCATTATTATCATTAACTTTTATCATTAGTAGTAGTATTATCATTATTGTCATAATATTCATCAGTTATATCATATTTACAATTATTTTTATGTTTTCACAATTATCACTGGCAGTATTGTTGTTGTCATCATTGCTAGTGTTATTACCCATCACTGTCATCAAAATGATGGTCATTATCATTGTTGATAATGTTGTTATTATCAATATTTCTATTATTACTATTATCATTATTATTGTCATTATTATTATTATGATAATTATTCTTATATTATCATTATCATTAAAATTGTTATCATTATCATTATTATTCTCATTATCATTATTGCTATCGTTATTATTATAATTGCTATTATTATTATTTCTACTGTTGTAATTATTACAACAATAATACTATTACTGTTATCATCATGATTGTTATTATTATTATCTTTATTTTTATTATTAGTAGTAGTATAGTATTAGTATTAGTATTATATTATTATTATTATTATCATTATCATTATCATTATCATTATCATTATCATTATCATTATCATTATCATTATCATTATCATTATTATTATTATTATTATTATTATTATTATTATTATTACTATTACCATTATCATAATCATCATCATCATCATTATTGTTATTATTGATATCATTATCATCCTTGTTATTATTTTCATTATTACTTTTATCATTATCATTGTTGTTATTATCACTAGTATTTTTACTGATATTTGATATTGATATTTTTATTATCATTACTAGTACTTCCACAACTACTACTACTACCACAGCTAATACTACTGCTATTAACTTTACTTCTATCATCATCATCATTATTATGATTACTATGAACATTATCATCATCACCATGATTATAATCAATATCATCAATATGACTGTCATTATCATATTCAACATTATCATTATGATTAACCTCATTATTATTTATCTATTGTTAGTATTATTCTTACTAATATTATCATTCCAATCATAGTTGTTACTAAGATCATTATTATTTTTAATCATTCTTTTTCATTATCATTACCATCACTATTACTATTTTTACTACTCTCATTGTTTTAATTAGTATCAATAATGATTGTATATTTACTATCATTTTTTCATTCTCATTATTACCATTATTATTAGT
>NW_020871996.1:25000-27500 GCF_003789085.1 Penaeus vannamei
TATTAAGCCTGCCAAATGTATTATATCGATGATCCATGATACCTTTACCCGACCGATACATGCATATCAACAATGGAGGAAAATCTAATAAAGGAATACCACATTTATGAATACGTTATTCGCAGTAATTGATGCTCCTATTTTTTCTTACTGTACCTGTTGTTGTTATTATTGCTATTGTTGCTAGAATTATTTTTATTGTTAATATTCTTATTTCTGTTATTTTTAACAATATCATTACTATTTCTAACATTGTTATTACAATTATTGTCAATGTTGTTTTCATCATGATTAATATTATTATTGTTTTTTATTATCATAATTCTTATTTTCATTATTAAAATTATCATTATCAGTATTATTATTATAACATTAATTGTTGTTGGTCGTGATTAATAATATTGTTTTATTTATTATTATTATTATTATTATTATTATTATTATCATTACTATTATTACTATTACCATTATGATCATTATTATTATCATCGTTATCGTTATTCCTGTTCTTGTTATCATGATTGTTATTATTATCCTTTTGATTTTAATTATTATCAATGTTACTATTATCATAAGGATAAATGTTACTATTAAAATTATTATCATCGTTATTACTATAATTTATGAAAGATGGAATAATGTTCCTGCAGTGGGTTGTTTATCTTAATTGATGGAGCATCAGTCTTACAGTTATCTACCTGCAATGACACAGGTTTGAATCTCGGATGGGGAGGGTAAGGTAATTATTCATTTTTATTATTTATAGTGATGATGATAATACATAGGCCACATAAAATTGATCAGTATTTTTCAATCTTGACCATCGTAAATTAAATACTTAGCCACCAGATCTTAGCCACAAAAATGTGCGTCAGATTTTCAAAACACTGTAGCCTTTACAGTATGCAAAATTATTCATTACAGAATGTTTCCGCAAGTTAAGCCCATGATTAAATAATTCCATCAAAGACTATATACGATAGACAGGAATTTCGAGCAAAATTCTGTGTGTAATGCGGCGTCGGCGCTATAGATGGCGTTAGTGATCATCTCGTCACGTTGTCTCACACCGTCTGTTTGTTTACATAGAAGCGCGAAAATTGGTATGACAGTTCCGACAATACCAAGGAAGTCTCATCCTTGTTCTGATTGAAGAGAATGAAGAGAATAAACAACTTATATGTCGTGTCTTTTCCAAAAGAAAAGGTTTGTTATTTTAAGATACAAATTTAGATGTGATGTTCAGACTGATATAAGCAAGATGTACACTGGATCACATGAGATTATTTGGTAAAGGTGTCAAGTCATGACGCCCCTCATAAAAAGTAGAGGCCAAAAATCGACTCAATATTGTATTGTAAACCTTTATCTACAATGTAAAGTAAGCTGAGGATAGGTTAGGCATCAATATAGTGAAAAAATATCAATATATAAAAAAAACTCAGGTTGATTGTGTGTTCAATTATAGTTATCACCCAACTCAGCATACTAAATTGACTGAACAATGCTTTACTCAGTAGATCTGCCAAGTAAAAACAGATGGAAATATAGGAAAAGTGAAATAAGGTCAAATGTTAACAGGACAAGACGAGTGACTTGTTTCGAGCTCCTAGCCAGAATATACAAGGTGTAGAAAATGCATTCCAGGCAGCTCCTAGAAAAGGGGGGGGACAGCCTTCTAATCAAACGAAAAACTTTAATGAGGAATTAATAAAAAATCACGAGGTCCTAATGTGAAGAATTTAATTAAACATGTATGTTTGGGCATTATTTGTAAAGGTTTTGTTTTTTCTATTAAAAATATGTGATAATTTTTTCTTTAATTTGTCATATTTTTGAAGGATGTTTGGCCAAAAAATCATATATATGACATATATTTCAAGGAATTATATATAGAAAATGAATTCTACTACAAAGTCATAATACAATAATATATATGAATTGTTTAACAGATGGCGCTGGTAGACGATTGCGGGCCTCACTCTCTTATGCGTTAGATAGCATGTTTCCTGTCTCTCGTGTATAGATTTTGACTCCCATTTTAAGTTTAATCCGGTACTTGGGTATATTCTATCCTAGCCCATTTTATACCCGGAGATATAAACTAGCCTATGCTAACTAAAACCTGAGCATAAAATAGCCTAGCTTAAAATAACCCCGGGTATACTCTGGGCTTCCATGGTGGCACGGGGGATGCACCGCCCCGTGTGTCCCCTGCAATTGCTGCACGTTTATACGGAAGCAAAGCTGAAACCTTGTTTGATTAGACTATGTTAAGATCTGGGGAAGTCTTTTATTTTGTCTCCGCGCATGAACTCGCGTAACTTCACCAGTCACGGACTTTTTTTACAACGGCGATGCTCCTAAGGGTATCGAGCTAAGGTAAGAATAGAACACTAGAGATTCTATAAGACCATTACAGTACAACAATGTTTTGTCAACTTCTCTTCCAGTTGTGCCTAATTTGGTTCAGTTTGCATGGGAAAATGTCTTAACCAAC
>NW_020871996.1:105836-110836 GCF_003789085.1 Penaeus vannamei
TATTTCCTCCTCTCTCACCATAATACCACATTTATTACTCATTTCTTATTCGTCCGGGGAGATGTGGTTTATAGTCTGGAGTCTCTCAGGAGGCACCTAACTTAAAATCTCATCTCCATCCGGCAAAGTCCCACCTCCCCGACTGTCTCTCGCCTAGATACGAATCGCCATAATACCGCACACTCTCAGGGACGGCTAAGTGGCCTCAGGCAACGTTTTCGTCTTAACAGATATCAGGGCAAGGGTCGTTTGTCCCACACCTGACAAAGCATATCTCATGAGGCGGAACCTCCCTGGGGCCTGTACTCCTCAGCACGATCTTTCACACAGATAGGTTATCCCCTATCTAGCTTAGCGCTGGACACCGGCAATGCTATCCAAAGCATTCTGCCACCTCATGGGGTGGCCACCGATGAGTACGCCATACCTCTAACACGACGAGACACTCTCAGCAATCGATTCGTGCGAGTCGGCCTATTGCTCGAACTGGGCAAGGGCGGAGGCCTTTATCTGCTAGAGCTTAGCACGTCCATCTATTTCGCACCTCTCGGGCTCATCTCCACGCCCTGCTGCGTTTATCTCGTCTTACATCTGTCGAGAAGTGCATGAAGAGAGCTCTAAAGCACTTCACTAGACTAACCAACTCACACAGACTGCAGCTCACACACACCACACACCACTACAGCGCATGTAAGACTCACTCTCTATTTCACAACCATTATCACTATATCTGTTATATATTATGCAAAATATTTATTATCATTCTAACTACACTGATTACATTATTAGTATAAGTCCTAATACCTATTATATATTACTTATACACTAATAACCACTTACTCGCGTATTAATATTCCCTCTTTTATGCTATATACCTTATGCCACATACTGCACTATTTATATCCAAGTATTCAACGCTATTCCTCATCCTTACAGTAGTACTACACTAGTTACTACAAGTAATATATCCTGATATAATAGTTAATAATAAATCAAATCATGCACTTATATCTATTAAGAGTAAATTTATCACTTTATGGCAAATATATTCAATAAAATATATACATGATTTAAATAAATATACAAATCATAATATATCCTACCATATAATCAATCCCTATGATATATCTCGACCATATATAAACATAACCTACGAATATCCCCTACCCAATGACTTAAATTACACATCATTTGCAAATAATTATGATTCACACTTACTCCTCATCAAATAAACATATATAGCCTCCACATATCTATTATTATATAAAAACATACTAATACTACACCTCATATTTTGGATATAATATATATCGTTCATGACTATAAACTATAGTATGTGTCTCATTTTGATGTCTTCCTCTTAGGTTTCCACCAATCAACTATCACTTGTGCATACAAGACATGCTCATTCAAACACTTACACTATTTTCATTACAGTCTGAGGCTCACACCACACACCACACAACATCTGCAAAGCACATATATAGTCCACGATCTTACTAACAAAATGTCACCTCTCAACTCTTTTCTTTACAATCTAGAGAAGTCGTGTACAATCATCACATATCTACCTATTAATCAAACTGTACGACGCGGACATTATTCTATTATTTCAACATTGACGTTCAACATACTACGAATTCAAATGTTTATATTTGTGTCTATTTTTATAGCTTACTTAGTGAGTAATCATCCATAACTAGGCGACACTAACTTATACTATGGTTCTGTTCGCCCAATTGTTCAGAACATTGCTTGAAATTGTTCCTCAGTTCCCTGCGAATCAGGCTCATGTCACTCTTATCCGCACGAAGCGGAGGACCACATACATATTACCAATGATCCTACACTTATTCACTTTCAATTTTTCAATTTCCAACAATTCATTTCCTTCACTCCCACACACATCAGCAATTTCTAGATCACTATTCTAACATAGAACACACACATTTCTGAGCCAGAACGTGTCGCTTCTACTTCATCTTACGTCTCTCTACGCTCTGCACTGCTTGCTGCGAGCCCTTCGATGGCGATCATCCGGTCTCTGTCTCTTTCCAAAGTAGTCAAGAATTATTTGTCGTTCCTTTTTCTGCTTTGCATCCTACGTTTCTCGATACTCTACCTGCTCCCGATATTTCTTCATGTTGTCTTCTTATTAATCTATTATATATTTGAATGACAATATTTATATTTCTTTTCAAATCAAAATGCCACATGGAATCATAAGTAATTCCCTCTTCGCATCTGAATGTCAAACACATACACTCAAAATTTCCACCTCTCTTTTGCTCCTCCTCCTCTGACATCATCACCGGCATCCTCTCTGATCGATTATGTTGACTTAATCTTTATATTCATCTCTCCTTCACAGAGAAAGTTTGTAAAGTTAGTTGTAATCTGTTTCAGATTAATCTGCTTTCTCTACTACACTGCGATTCTCATTATTGTGATGATGATTATTGTTATTACTTTTATAATCATCATCAGCAGCAGCATTATTATCATTATTGTTATCATTATTATCACTATTTCTATTCTTACTGTTATTATCATCATTACTCTTGTGATAATTGATCACCAATGTTATTTTGCTTGTATTTCGTCCCTCGGGCCGTGCGTTATGCTTCTGTTTTATTCTTCATTTTGATGCAAGATGAGCATTTAGTGGCCTGGAATCATTGCAAGTGACAGCAGACTGCGGGCTTGCGATGATAACTGACAATCTGAATATAAACGAGTAAATCCTATTATCAGTTATAATTATCATTATTGCTGTTATTATTATCCTTATTATCATTACCATTCTTCTTTTACGAGGCAAATACACTCCACGAAAATAGTTATACCGTCACTTAATGCACGTCTATTATCTACACAAACATCCGTAGAGGAAAGCCAAGGAGACGGGGGACTGAAGGGCAAGAGAGCGCAGAGAAGAAATGGGGGAGAGGGAGAAAGGGGGATGAGGGAGCGAAGAAGGGGGGGAGTTAAGGAGGAAGAGGAGGGGCGTGGAAGGGGCAGATGTTTGGCTTATTGAAGTGGGAATGAGAGGGGAAGCGAGAGGTAGCTGGAAGGGGTTCCTATAGTTGTCATTATCTATATGATCATGATAATTATGTTGACAAACATTATTATTATTGTTGTTCTTGCCCATGTTGTTTACGTATTTGTGTGTTTACATATATATATATATATATATATATATATATATATATATATATATATATTTATTATATATAATATATATATATTATATATATAATATAATATATATATATATATATCATATAATGTACATATATTGTGTGTGGGTGTTTAACAATTATGTATAACTCATATTCACTCTAATCATTATCAATATCATTATTATTATCATTACTAATATATATCATTATTATTCATTATTCATTATTAAGGATTATCATTTACTTGTTGTCATATTATCATTATTATCATTATCAATTTATTCATATTATCATTCTATTAATCATCATTAATTATTATATTCATCTATTTCAGAATTTATTAACATTCATTATCTACTCATCATTATCATTTAATTATCTCTAGAAGACCGGAGAAGATTCTTAACAGAAAAGTATGCCTACATTTCTACATCCGCGAGACACCGGGTTCTGCCTCCTGACCTGCGCCAGTCAAGCAGACAGCCTCGCAAGGATGTAAACTAGTTATGTGAACCAATGTGCAATACATCCAGATATGATGTCAATTATACCCTATTGTATTACACATAAATGCCCACTTTGTAAGGAAACAATTTTACTTTTGTAACTATAATTTTACATAATAAACTATTATTATTGTTGTTACTGTTGAAGCTATTGTTGTGTTTTAATTCACTCATTATTTCAATTTATCACTCACTATTCAATCATCACTCGTCATCATCGTTATATATTCTTATCCCGTGTATTCATCATTTATTTTTTTTATTATAGCATCATCTGAATACTCTATTATATTCATTCTTCATTCTCATTATTGTTGTTGTCTAGTCAATTACCGTTAATGTCCTATATAAATTATATCATCGTTGTTATTATTATTATCATTGTCATCGTACTTAATATCAAGATCATAGTTATTTAATAATAATAATAATTAATAATATAATTAATTATTATTATTATTATTATTATTATTATTATTATTATTATTATTACTATTATTATTTTATCATTGTTATTATTATCATCATTATAATCACTTTTATCACTATTATTATTAATATCATTATTACTATTACTGTCATTATCGTAGTGGATAATCATAACGTTTATTTGGCATCGCGGTGCCCAAGGATGAGTATTGTCATGTGGGTTTGGCAAATTTGGTGATGACTTCCAGGCGAGTTAAGAGTGATCCCGGAATCACAATAAAAAGAACAGTAAAATAGCATCACTGGCTGAATAAAAATGCAACATAAAAGGAGCATCCATATTAAAGATTTATTACTCCTTTTTTTAACATAAGTAATATGCAGGACAACACACCAAACAATGACAGAAAAACAGGCAACCTGCCACAGCACGAAAAGCACCGGTCAGCCTACTCAAAATCCAAACCACACAAGACAAAAGCCTCTCTCTCTCTCTCTCTCTCTCTCTCTCTCTCTCTCTCTCTCTCTCTCTCTCTCTCTCTCTCTCTCTCTCTCTCTCTCTCTCTCTCTCGACGTGGCTTGCTTGACCTTATATACTGTGGCTTCCCGTGTTTGATGTTGTTTTACCCATAATGGAACTCATTTCATATATTAAATAGTTAATAAATATATTAAGATAGGCTTATAAATACATTATTTTAAAAAATATATATAAAAAACTATACAAAATGAGCCCGTAAAAGAAATAAAAGACAGAGAAGTAAGAAAAAGTGAAAGAAGGGATCCGCGAGAAAAACGAGTGAGAAACGATGCTAAGGTGAAATAGTCGATGGCGGAAAGGCAAGGATTGAGACAATGCAAGTATGGAATATAAGGTGAG
>NW_020871997.1:0-2500 GCF_003789085.1 Penaeus vannamei
TATATCATAATATATTTGAGCGATACATTATATTATACTATTATTATAGGGGTTTGTTTTATATTTATATTAATATTTTTATATTATTATTTATTATTTATAGTAGTATATATTGTATTTTATTTGTTTATTTTTTATTTATGTATGATTTAAAATGTTGTTTGGTGTATTGAGTATGCGATTGCGCTATCGCGGCACACATCACTTACACTACTACACTATTCACACACATTTCACACACACACACTACACTACACGACTACATCAGGTGTTGGGCACACATCAGGCATGGCATCACACATATATATATATATATATATATATATATATATTATTTATAGTAGGGGTGAGTTATAGTATGATAATATATCTTATCTATCTATCTATTCTATCTATCTATCTTATCTATCTATTATTCTTTCTTATCTATCGGTATCTATCATTTTATCTATTCTAGTCTTGTATCTATCTATTCTATTCTATCTATTCTATCTTATCTTGATGCTTATATATATTTATTATTATATTATATATATGTATATTATATTTATTATTGTATTATGTTGTTGTTAAGTGTTTTTGTTTTTTATGATATTATTTGTTAGTATTATTATTTATTATTTATGTTTTTATTAGTATTTGATATGTTAAATATTATGGTGTTAGATATATAGTGTTAGAGTTATATTATGATTATTTAGGTATATTATATTATTTTTGTTTATAATGATATTATGTATTTTATATATATATATATATGTATGTTTATTATATACACAACACACCATAACACAGAACACATGTGTGTGTGTGTGTGTGTGTGTATATGCGTTTGTGTGAGAGAGATACTATGTGTGTGTGTCTATTCAAACGTATGTATTTATGCATATGTATGGATGTAACCTCTTTTAGTCAGGTCTATGGCTCATGTAAGGCATGTATGATGCATTCGCATTGTCATATTTGATAATGTGTGAGACAAGTATTTATCACCTCATTGCAGGGCTGTTGCTTTGTTCCTGAAATAAGTGTTCTTATTCGTTTTGCTAACCTCCACCATTGCTGCACCCATACATCTAACGTGTTTCGTTTCTTATCTTCCTTTGTTTTCTGAAATCGAGGTGGGTATCGTTATTCTTCCATTTGCCTGAAATTCACTTCATCGTCTATGGTTTTAAGACAATTAGAAAAGGAGAACAGGAAAAGACGTCTTTATGGATACTTAAAGAACAAAGATCCAAAAATCATACTTTAATAATTGGGATGATTACCACTAGTACTTACGCATACACATAATGTTGGCAACTGCACCAGCAACAAGAGCAACTGTCATCATTATTACTTTAAGACAATTTCATCCTTTCCATATCTCGTTGCCGCATCAGCCACACATAATAATCCATCATTTTCTCTAAGAAAAAAAGAAGGTCAAGAGCATAAGGAAACGAGAAAATGAAGCAGAGCAAAATGACCATCGGCGCATCAGACGAGGCTGCCAGGTACGTAAAAGTGGGCGAAGGGGAGGGCGGGGAGGTAAAGGGGAGGGGAAGTGGGGGAGAGGAAGGAGTGGGGGGAAGAGAAGGAGGAGCAGGGGTAGGAGGAAGAGAAGGGGGAGTAGGGGTAAAAGAAAGAGAGGGAGGAAGGGAAGGAGGAGGAGGAGGAGGAGGCGGAGGAGAAGGAGGAGGAGAGGAGAGGGAGGAGAGAAGCAGCAGCAGCAGGGAAAGAGGGACTGGGCTAGGAGGAGGAGGAGGTGGAGTACAGAGGCGGAGGAGGATGAGCAAGCCTTACTGCTGGCCGCTCAATTAGCCAGATGAAAAAATATGAAGTCGAATGCTCCTCTTTTTCTCTTTTCCTTTACAGGAGACATTTCTGGGATGGCTGAAGCGGTCAGTGTCTCTGCGGGAATGATCAACTGCGGCGGGAATTATATATTTATAAGAGGCATTCTTTTCCGTGAAGGTCTCTGTTCTCATGAAAGTATTTTTTAATGAATTTTCCGGTTTATGAATAGAAATGTATCTCTTTTTCCTCAAGATGTAAATGAGATAAATAAAGAGCCGTGAGCCATTAAGAAATATCTCGAAAGATTTCCGCACGAAAATAATTCAAAGCGCCCGAAGGAGGGCCTGTCATCCCGCACGCGGCCGGGAAACTTGAATGTGCTAATCAAAGAGGTGCCCGGCGCCTTTTAGGGGGGGTGTTTTTTCTATTATTCTCTTCTCTTTTTTATTTTTTGTGTTCCTTCTTCATTTTTATGCCAGTAGAGCGAACCGGTTCTTCTGGCTAATTAAATGCCTGAAGGGAAGTATCCTTGCATCACAATGTGTTCTTTGTCCCCTCGCGTCAACACGATGCGGCCGCCGCTCGGCAATGGAATGGCGGCAAGACATAGAGGGGAGGGGCTGGGCCTTAATACCTTAAAACGAGGCTCCTGGGCGCCGGCCTCCGCTCGCAGGGCCGCGGCGGGCGTCGCATTTCATGACACACCTGTTAATGGTAA
>NW_020871997.1:20000-25000 GCF_003789085.1 Penaeus vannamei
TCATGGTTGTATGTATCTTAATTTGAGTCTCACAACGGGCGCGTTGTTCCCTTTAGCAAGGAACTTGACCTCGATTGCCCATTGTAAAAGCCACCTGGGGAGCAAGCCAGCCGTTCCCAAGACAGGGTTAGTGTCAGGAAGGGCATCCAAGGGTAAAAACCCATGCCAAAACCAATATATGAAATGAGCTGTAATAAAGCGGTTCATGCATAACGGCGACCCCATATAGAAATGGGAGAAAGCTGAGAAGTATTAATATTTATCATAGAGAGAATGTATTCATAAAATCAGCAAAATATTTCAGCTACTGAATAAGTTGTTTCGGCTGTGGTAGGGTAGACATATCCATCATCGTAGCGTAGCCGTCCCATCGACGTCCCCATTCCCGAAAACTCTGATATGTAGGATCGAGCTTGAGCGGGGTTGGGGTCTGTGTAGCATCTTTTTGTGAAGACAGGTTTCGGGGCGGCGATTGAATGAGGTACATAAGTATTTGTACATACTATATCTTCGGCATGTGGAGCATGGAGAAACTGCCTTAAAATCGCCAGTGTGGAGATTAAAGCTTCAAGTCTCCTGTGGGCTATCTTCCTGTCGTTCCTTCTCTTCGTACTGCGTTTTCTTTCTCCATCCTTAATTAGAAATCCATATATATATATATATTATATATTAATTATATATATATAATATATTATATATATATATATTATATATATTAATTTATTTATTTATAGGGTGTTCAAAAATATATATTCACTTTAAATTATTGATGAATAGGTTATATTAATAAAGAATATATAGATAGATATAGATTAGATATATAGATATTATATAGATATATAATATATATATATTATATTACAACATATCATATATATATATATATATATATTATATAATAATTATATATATATATATATATATATTATATATGTTAATAATATGTATATATATATATATATATATATGAATATTATATATATATATATATCTAATTATATATTATATATATGTATTTATATATTAGTATATATATATATATATTGTATGTATATATATATTATATTATATAATTATATATTGTATATATATATTACTATGAATATTAGTNTATATATATATATAATATTATATATATATATATATTATATATATATATATATATATATATATATAATATATATGGTTGAGTATACTCCTCCTCCTTTCTTTCTTTCTTTTGTTCTTTCCTCCTCTTCTCCTTTTGTCCATTATACAGTATATATGTGTGGGCGTGTGTGTGTGTGTGTGTGTGTGTGTTGTGTGTGTGTGTGTGTGTGTGTGTGAGTGTATAAATAATAAATAAATATATATATATATATATATATATATATATATATATATATATATTATATATATATATATGCATGTATGCATGTATGTATGTATGTATGTATATATGTATGTATGAATGTATGTATTTATTTATTTATTTATCTATTTACCTATAAAAGTATATATACATATATATAGTTTTTTTTTCGTTTTTTTATTTTTTAATTTTTTATTTTTTTTTATTTTTTTTTTATTTTTTTCACTGGGTCTCCAAGGCGAGGCTCAGTTCCGCTCCGGAAAGGATATCCTGGTGGCGCCGCAGGGACTGAGGTCGATGCGGCTGCCGTAAAGGAACTGCATCCCGACGAGGGTGACGCTGAACGAGTTCACGGCGACGACGGTCCCGTGCGCCTCTCTCCCGAAGCCGGAAACCAGCACGTTCTACGCCACGTAGTTCAGCTTGGTCTAGCCGTCGATCGTCTGGATCGTCTGGCCCTCGCCGCCCCGGTAGAAGGTTACCGGCAGAGAGGCGGCGACGGTCGTGGGGCACAGGAGGAAGCCCGTGGTCCCCGTGTCGGCCAGAGTGCGAACTTCCACGCCAGCGATTTTGCACAACTCGAAATTCAAATTGGCGCGCATATGCTGCCTGACGTTCTCCGTGTTGCGAACCAGCATGCTCGGGGCGACGGGGTCGAGGTCGATGAGGCAGCCGAGCGGCTGCATGACGTCGACGCCTAACAAGTTCCACGGCACGTCGAGCGCGTCTGCCAGTATGGACACGGAGACGCCGTTGATCTCCGCGACGAGGGGAAGGACGCTTTTAACCTTCTTCCCTGCGACCATGACCACCCTGTTAGTCATGCCGATCTTGGCGAGCTGACGCAGGCTGACGACCGTCCGCATGCACCCCGTGTCGACCACGAAGGGCAACTCGTGGTCGCCCACCTTCACATCGACCAAGGGACTGCATATTGCAGACCCGTATTCGTAGCGAAGCGCCATCGCGCGCTGTTCGGTGCCAACGGGCTCCTGCGGGGACTTGGTGCCCTCTCGGTCGTCGCCGTTCCCGCGGGAGGCGGATCTGTTGAAGGCCCAGTGGCTAAACGCAGCCGGGGCAAACGAGCGTCCAGAGGACAGGCCCCTCGCGACCGCGCAAGCCAGCCCGCCAGGGTTCCTCGCGTTGAAGAAGCCAAAGCCGGCGTCCCCCTCGCGGGCGGAGGGCTGGGCGCACGGGGCAGGCTGCCTCTGCTCGCGGCCGGGCTGGCGCAGCAACGGCTGTTCGAGGAAGCCCTTCTACTGCCTCACCCTAGGAAAGGGGCATCTTGCGTCAGGGTTTGGAGCCGGGGCCCGTGGCGCGGCGGGGACAGCTTAATATCAGGAGAACATATGCTTCCGCGCCGGGCTTGCCCGGTACAGGCTCTGAGGGGCGGGAGCTCGCAAAAAGAGCCGTTTAATTAAGTAACTCATTTCCGTGTGCGCGTGCGGAAAAGTGTTGAATGTAAGTGGGTGTGAGGTGTATGTGTGTGGATGTGTGGCGGTGTATATGCATATGTATGTGTGTGTGTGTTTATCTGTATGCGTGTCTGTGCCTAAGTGTGTGTGGCTGGGAGAATTTGGGTATGAATGTGTGTGTGTGTTATGGTGGTGTATGAGTGACTTGCGTGCTTGCCTACATTATTGTGTGTGTGTGTGTGTGTGTGAACTGTGTTCACTGTATGCTTATAGAGAAGATGTGTGTTTTTGTGAGTGTGTGTGTGTGAGTTTTTGTGAGGGTGTGTCTGTGTCAAGGGGAGTGTGTGTGTTTGACTGTATGTATCAATGTGTGTGTGAGTATGTATGTTTGTGCGTGTTCGTTTTTGTGTTTGCGTGGTGGGTGTGTTATACTGTAAAGTGGGTGTGAGTTGTATGCGTGTGGAAGTGTGTCTGTGAATATGCATATGTATACAGTGTGTGTGTGTGTGTGCGTATGCATATGTATGTGTGTGTGTGTGTGCGTATGCATATGTATGTGTGTGTGTTTATCTGTAAGCGTGTCTGTGCCTATGTGTGTGTGGCTGGGAGAATTTGGGTATGATTGTGTGTGTGTGTGTTATGGTGGTGTATGAGTGACTGTGCAAGCTTGCCTGCATTTATTGTGTGTGTTTATGTATGTATGTGTGTGTGTTTATATATGCTCATTTGAGAGACGTGGTCTATTTGTGAGTGCGTGTGTGTGAGTGTGTGTGTATGTGTGTGTGTGTCTGAGTGTGTGTGTATGTGTGTATGTGTGTGTGTGTGTCTGAGTGTGTGTGAGTTCATGTATGCTTAGAAGAGAGAATTGTGTGTTTATGTATGTGTGTGTGTGTGTGTGTGTGGTACATGTATATGTGTGTATCATTATTGTTGTTGTTGTTATTCTTCTTCGTTAGTGTTACATTATTATTATGATTGTTATTATTATTATTATTATCATTATTGTTATATTATCATTATCATAATATTATCATTATATTATTATTATTAATCATATTATTATCATTATCATTATTATTATTAATTATTATTATTATTATTATTATTATTATTATTATTATTATTATTATTATTATTATTATTATTATTATTATTATTATTATTATTATTATCATTATTATTATTACTATAATTATTATTATCATTATCATTGTTATTGTTGTTGTTGTTGTTGTTATAGTTGTTGTTATTGTTACTATTATTATTTTTTATTACTTTATTATTACTATCATTGCTATTATTATTGTTATTACTATTATTATTATTATCATTATTATTATTATTATTATTTTTATCATTATCATCACCATTATTATCATTATTATCATTATTATTGTTATCATTATTAACATTATTATTATCATTATCGTTATTACCATTATTTGATTAAGATTATTATCATTTTTATCATCATCATCATCACCACCATTATTATCATTATTACTATTATTATCATTATTATTATTATCATTATTGTTGTTATTATTATTATTACTGTTATTGTAATCATTATCAGTTATAATTTTTTGTAATTGACTTCATTGTTATCATTTTTTATTGTCAATGTTTTTGTTACTGTTGTCATTATTATTGTTCTTCCCATTATTGTTCTTGTCTTTGTCGTTTTTATTATTTTTATAATCATCATCATTTTTTTGCCATTTTTATTGTTATCAATACTTTTATTTTTGCTTTGTTACTACCATTATCTTCATTTTTGTTATTATCATTACTGATATCGTCCTCTTTTGTCATTTTTTTTATCCTTAACACACATCATCATTGCCACTATTCCTTTTCTTATTGTCAGCATATAGTCGATAATGCTATGATCATCATAGTTATCATCATCAATTTCATTAACATCATCGGTCTTATCATCATGTGTTTTTGGAATTGTTATTATCGTTATCATTAGTATTGTTATCAGTATTACTGCTGCCATTACTCCTAATATATTAATTATAACCATTCATAACAGCAGCAACAATGATAATAACAATGATAAAGAAATAATGATAATAACATTAAGAACAATGATATGTAAGATGATAGAAAAAATTCATGATTATAATTCTAATGATGACTTCATAAACGATAATGATGATGATGATGATAATGTTAGGTAATCATTAATATCATGCTCACTATCATTATCAATAATGATAACATTA